>JAAAKG020172045.1:0-15085 GCA_010014905.2 Druon quercuslanigerum
ACTTGTTACTAAATGTAGGTTTTGTGAGACTTCCCCGCCCCCCTAAAGTGGTAACGTAGTTTATGGACGATACCTTACCTCCAACTTGCGGAAATCAGTCGCTGCAAAACGTATGTACCATATTTTCCTAAATTGCGCAAGCTCCGAACTGTGCCGCAAGCGCCGCGTATGCAGCACGGCTGGATATACGGTTCGGTCTGTTCGGGGTAATGGTTATCCCGCATAAGTGGAGCCAGTCTACTAAACAGACGTGGCACCGTTCACTGTGTGATTGGCGCGACAATTGTACGTGTCGGGTTATGATCTCTACCACACTTCTCTTCACGTGTGTGTCTGTGTGAGAGTTTACCGCTTGTTAGGAGGCGCTAGCGAACTTACGTGATTGCCCGCGAAATTCAAACTCAAATTGAGCAAAAGAAAGTTTTAAAAAGAAAATTATAAAAAGGAGTTGACGAAATATGAAACGTGGATTGTAGCTTAATGAAAATTTAAACTGCAAAGTCGGAAAGTATTACGTCGAAGGAAAAATAAAGGCTTTGTTAAAAATGAAAGTTTTGAATAACAGTAAACAATCTATCTCACCTGAGGTTGGTCAAAACATACCATCCTATAAAATCTTTCGTTTCTTCTTTAAAGATACTTTCCAGCTTTGAAGTTTCACTTTTTAATGAGCTAAAGTCCCCTTTTCATATTTTGTTTCACTCATTTTTTAATTTGAATTTAAAACTTTCCTTAGCTTATTTTAAGTTCAAATTACGCGGCCGTTTATTCAAGTTCGTTAGTGCTTCCTAACGTACTGTTTACTCTCCTAATGTTAACATCTAATTCTGGTTAATACGATTTGACAAACAACAAAAGTTCCAAAAGATGCAAATCATTTGTTTAAGGTTCACAGAAAGTTGATGACCACCTGGGGAGGTAATAAAGAGGCAACTGCGGTAAAGATGGCCTATTGTCACGCCAAAGCATCCTGAACTTGCGCCAAGGGAATTATTAGCGTGGGACCTATCTTTTATAGTGAGGAAGACCGTTACTTAGACGTGTGCTCTCTGCTGTGTAGTTTAATCGGCCAGCTTGAAATATTCCAAGAATGTATTGTGTCCTGGGAACTACAGACGCGTCGTATCCCGCTAATCTTAGATACGTGTATTCCGACAATTGTGGAATTGCACAATGTGTAAAATTATACGTAAGACTGGCACACGCGACTGCATGTTTCTCATTTTCTAATCAATTACGTCTATCTGTATACAGGATCCATCGAGATATGTACGACGTCTATATTAAAAAGTGACTGGTCGTCTCAACTTGAAAGATAGCAGAAAATGCAATTTTCTTGTAGCCTCTGCGGAGGGTCGAGTGCTCTCGGACTCACGGATGTGTCCACTTGCACGTCAACTCGACGTGCACTTCGTGCCTGCAATCATCAAATTGTTCAAGAAGTCGTTTAAACGACCTGAACAACTTT
The DNA here is from genome assembly GCA_010014905.2 of Druon quercuslanigerum. Lineage (NCBI taxonomy): Eukaryota > Metazoa > Arthropoda > Insecta > Hymenoptera > Cynipidae > Druon > Druon quercuslanigerum. Next base: position 1,469 of record JAAAKG020172045.1, read on the forward strand.
AAAATATTTTTAACTGTACTTTGAATAGAAAGAGTTTTAACTAACTGTTGTAATTTTATTTTAAAGGAACAGAGGTGTTTTTATTATCTTCGAAGAAATCGTGGATTTTTTATTTATTGTAAGCTGATTTTGAGATTTGTTTATAATAATTATGGAAATAAGTATACTTTGATAAACGGAATCGGAAGTTCTGGGGTTCGATTCCCAGTGCAGCAGAAGGGAGAAGATTTTTTTGGAAAAAAATTAAATTGAATAAAGAAGTTTGAAACGTTTTATTACTTGAAAGATAACTCAGCTCCTAAACTGTACTTTAAATATATTAAATTTTATTTAACTTTTTAATATTTATATTTAAAATAATGAATCTTCAACCAATTACATTATTCATAGAAAAGTCCAAACGAAATTATTTTTATATAAAACTATTTAATTTGAAAAAATAATAATTTTTTGTCAAGGTAGTTTAAGTATCGATCAAGCCGTCGCATTTTCAAGAAAACAGTTGAATCCTCAAGTGAAACAGATTTTTTTAAGCAAGAAAATAATTCCGTTTATAAATTAAATTAAATTAAATTGAAATTAAATAAATAAGATTTATACCGTGAAGAATGATTTTATACCAAAAAGAAAGAAATTTTCATTAAAACACATAAATTTTCTAATGATATAGATACATTTTTAGCCAAAAATGAGATCGTTAAATATTCTGTTGAAAATTAAATTTTCATTAAATAATACCATTGTAAAAAGTTAAATTTTTAAACAAAGTAATTGATTTAATCTTAAGTTATAAATATTTAACCAAAAAATGATGGATCTTTAATAAAAACAAATACATTTTTGAAAAAGTAGTCCAAATTTTAGCTAAGTAGTGGAATTTTCAAATCGTAAAGACGATTTGTCAACCAAATAGTTCAATACTCGACCAAAGCAGAAACATTTCTACCAAGAAGATTAATTTTTTATCAAGAAGATAAATTGAATACATTAACTTATAACGAAAAAATACAATTTTTTCGAAAAAATGTAATAGTTATACATTCAGTGGATGAAATTAATTTTGCAACTAAAATTATGAATCTTACCTGAAAAAAAATTTGTAACAAAGGATTTGGTCTTTCAATCGCATAATTAAATTTTTATTAAAAAAAAAAGCATTGTAAAAAAAATGCCTGAATTCTCGATAACTACATATAGGAATTCTACCAAGATGATTGATTTTTTAACATAAAAGTTGAATTTTAACTAATAAAGATAAATTTGGAAATAAAAATGGATTAATTTATATTGAGTAAATAAAATTAATTTTCAACTAAAATGATGAATCCTACATCAAAAAAATTTGTATAACAAAGTAGTTCAACTTTCAATCTAATAGTTAAATTTTTATCAAAAAAAAAGTAAAAAGCGAATGGTTAAAAAAATAGCTGAATCCTCGAATAAGACTAATTAAGTTTCTACTAAGACGATAAATTTATCATCACAAAAATATGAATTTTAAGAAAAAAAGAGAAAATTTCAAATAAAAATGGAATAAGTATATTCAGTGGATAAAATTTACTTCTGACTAAAATTTTCAATCCTAGCTCAAAAAAATATAGTTTTAAAAAAGTATTTCATGTTTAAACAAACTTGATTAATTTTTATAACAAACTTTTATTTTATAAAAAAAAATCAATTCAATAAAAAACAGAAGAATTTTTAACGAGGACAATATTTTCGATAAATCGGAAAAATTATATTTTCTCTTCAGAATTAATATATAATATTTTGTACAATATATAGAAAAGAAAACCATTGAATTTTGGTATAAAATACCTATTTTTAAAGAAAAAAAACAACATAAAACTGTTAGAAATTGTAAGATTTACTTTTGAAGTCATACGATTTTTGTTTAAAAAACAATTTCATGTGAAAAAACAATAAAATAACCTATTATTGTTTAAATATTGTAAAAATTATTTTAAACCTAAAGATTTGAAAAAATAAATAATAGCAATTTGAAAAAAAACACTAACCTAATAGACAATTAAAATCTTCCAAACAAATTTTAATTAATTTTTTTTTCAATTATTAAAATAAAAAAATTAAATAAAAATTAATTGCTATTTTTAATTAATAGAAATAATGTAAACAAACTTTTCAAATAAACAAAAATTGTGAATCTGAAAAATCTTATGATTTTTCTTTAAAATAACGGATTTCTGACGAAAAAAAAGCTTTTCCAAAATTTTAAATTATTCCGAAATTGTTCAGATTCTTTGAAATCTAATGATTTTTTGATAAAAATACCGAATTTTTAGAAATCTATTGCCTTTATTTTTTTGTCAATTTTCGCTTTATTAAACCGATTTTCCTTGAAAAACGTGAATGTAATTTGAAACTTTTTAATACAAAATATCTTGCTTGAGCTATTATTCTTTTCTAAATATAAATTTTTAGAGCAAAATTATCACGTAACTTAACTATGTTTAAAAAATTATGAACCTTAAAAATCTAATTATTTTTAATTAAAAATCTCAATTTTTGGTGAAACTCGTTCATAAAACAGAAAAACTTGATTAGCTGAAAATTTTTAATCGTTTAATTCTTCTTTATTTTAATTACTTACTTAATTTTTGTATTAAATATTTAACTATTCGATTTTTTTTTGTAAATTTGCTTTTTTATTTAAAATTTTATGTATATTGTTAAAAAATTTTCTTTTTTGATAAACAATTAATCTTCTAGTTTAAAAATTCATTATTTCAAATCAAGATATAACTGTTCCGTCTTATAAGGATATCCTGTAATTTTTTTTTAAATTTCCCCTCCTTATTATTAATAAACAATATTTTGTCGATATTTATCTGCATTATGGCGTATTCATGGATCAAAATTTTTGTTTTTTAATCAAAGTATATTAATTTTCTTTTTTTTTTGCTTCATATGGAATTTATTGTTTGAAGATTAAAGAGTAAAAAAAATAACTTGTTTTTTATCATAGTTTTTTTTTATAAGAGTAAAGAACTTGAATAAAAATATCAATTTTTTTAAAACAATTCCAATAAGTCTAATATATATCATTAGTATCATAGTAATAATTATTAATCACAATACATTATCAGTCCCTATTTTTTTTAAATCTTACACCTGGCGTAATCAGATATTTCAATAATTTTTTAAAAAGAAAACAATATTTTTTATTATCTTCAGAGAGATTTAGATAGTCTATTCATTTAAATCTTATTGTCTAAATTATTGATAATAATTACAAGATTAAGTATAATTAGCTAAGCTTAAATACAGATGTTAAAAACATTTTACTCACTCTAAACAAGAAGGAGGGCCACAAAAAGCGTATAATACTATTGTAATTAATGTGGGAAATTTTCAGCAATATTAATCACTTTAGTGACATTAATCTCGTTGATTTAGAAGTGAATAAGCTTTTTGGTCACAATCTTGTATCGTCCCAAGATCGAGTTAGATTAACGAGGGTCAGGTTAAGTGTCGTCGGAAGAACTGCTTACATCACCTATTTTTAAAAGAATCGCCCACACGAAATGAAAGAAGCAAGGACAATTAATTAAGACTCGTTAAGAGCCTCGATTAAGACTACTTCTCAGTCCCCTTTCAAATCACTCGGGATTTATTTTCTTTTTGAAGAATATGCTAATTTAGACTATCTTTACTTTGAAACAGTTGTTGGATCTTCCTTTTCTGTTAATGCTTTTATTTTTATCTAACATAGAAATTAGTTGTACATAAAAAATAAAAATATCAATTATAGGTAATATGTCAGTTTAGTAGTTTAATTTTTAATGAAAAATTGAATTTTGTTTTCTGTTATGGGTATTTGTGACTACTGAGCAAATGTGCTCTCTAACAATAGTCTCTTATCTTTACAAAGTTCTGTAGCCACTTTAGTGTTGAACTTCGTTTTTCAATCAGCGTTACCAAATCTGTTGAACACTTTAGCACTTTCTACTAATGTAAATATTTCTACTGATAAATAATTTGAATTTTTATTTATATTTTTATCAATATATAGATTTCGATTTCTAATTCTTATTAAAATTTTTCTAGTATATTCTTTTCGGTACAGAACCCTGCGTTGTTTAAAGCACTTTTATCATTAGGCTAGGAAGAAATAATGTCAAGAACACAAAAATTATTATTTGAAAAACTTATTTTTTTGTTTTTGTTTTCTTAGACGCTTTAATTTCTTTCTAATGTATTTTTCATCAGTCGAAAGCCTCTTAATGTTTTTATTTGGATCTAACACAGAAAGTACTTATAAATATAAATTAAAATGTAAATTAAAGGACTGTGTTCAGTATTGCAACTCACAGAAAAAGGGGATTTTATTTATTATTAAAAATTTGGTATAATATGTGTTTATCGTGACTATTACATAAAAGTTTTCTCTTATAAACGTCTCTTATCTTTAGAAAGTTGGGTAGCCACTTTAGTGTTAAACATTTTTTTAAAATTAGTTTTACCAAATGTGGTGAACACTTTAGCACTTTCTACTAATAAAAATATTTGTACTAAAAAATAATTTTGAATTTTTCAATAAATTTTTTTCAGTAAGATGGATTTAAATTCTTTATTCACATCAATATTTTTCTAGTGCATTCTTGTCGGTACAGAATCCTGACTTTTTAAAAGTACTTTTCTCAGTGCTAGGAAGAAATAATGTCATAACAAAATTCTATTTTAAAAATATACTTTTCTTGTTTTGTCCCACTTTTTAATTTGTTTCTAAAATATTTGTGAGTCGAAAGCCCCCAGATGATCAATTTTCTTCACTGTTAGCTAAACAAAGTTTATATTGTAAAAAAATGTAAAAAAAAATTATTGTTAACAAACAAACAAAAATTACAAAGGTAACAATTTTTATACATACTTATTTTTTTAACATGTTGAAAAAAGCCGTATAACAATTAAGTTAAAATTAATTAAACTTTATTCGTTGATCTTAATATACGCTACTCTTTTGCACATTATTTTCGATTTCTAACATTTTGTTTCCACAATCAAAAATAATATAGTATTTTATTGATAAAAATTAATAAAAGCTCCTATATATTTATCAAAAATTTAACAAAACTATTGAAAATTATAAATGTTGTTAAAAAATTATCCTGTTCCTATGCAAATTTAATTCTTAGGTAAAAATAACTTTTAAAAAAATCGTAATCTTTGCTAAAAATTAAACTAATTTGTTTAAATAGGTATTTTTTGTTTCAAAATTATTCTTTTTTTGGTATGAATCTGATATTTTTTGGATAAAAATACAACTGCTTGGTTTAAAATTATTTTTGCCTCTGTTAGATATTTAATCATTTTATTAAAAATTCGTATTTTTTTTATGTATTTAATTGTTTTTATTTAAAAATAATTTTTTTTTATTTTTTAAAATATTACAGGTTTTTTAAAGAAATCTTCTTTTTCGATTGATAATTCAACCACTTGGTTAAAATTTGAACTACTTTGTTCCTATTTTATTAAAAAAAAAATCGTTGAATCAATTGTGCTTTATTTATTACTTAAAAATTTTTTGGTTTAAATGTCATCTATAAAATTTTTGTTAAAAATGCATCTCTTTGGTAAAAAATTTAACTCTTTTAGTGGAAAATTTAACTTTTTGGTAGAAAACCTGTCTTCTGGCTTAAAAATTCAAAAATATGGAAGAAAAGTTTAATATTTCAATGAAAATGAAATTTTTTGTTTTAAATTCATTTACTAGTGTTGAAAATTTAAGATATTCTTAAAAAATTATTTTCTTTTTTTTTTAAATTGTACTGTTTATAATTTTAAATAAAAATAATTTGTTATTTTAAATATAACCTATTAATATTTTGATAGATGATTCATATTTTTTAAAACAAAATTTTATCATTTGATTAAAAAATGCAACAATTTGTTTAAAAAGTCATCCTTTTTGGGTTAAAAATAAAACTGTTTTTTTGAAAAATTTGTTGAAAGTTAAACCATTTTGTTAAAAAATTCGACTAATTAGTTTAAAATTTAAATACTTGGATTATAATTAATTTATTGTCGAAAATTAATATTTTAGTGTTGAAAACTTAACTTTGCTGTATGAAACTCGTCTTTTTCGTTTAGATTAAACTGTTTTTAATAAAAAATTGAAATAAATTTTTGGTTGACATATAATCCATTACGTTTTTTATTGAGATTTCATCTTTTTGGATATAAAAATTTATTATTTTGTTAAAAAGTTTAACAATTTTGATAAAAACTTATCTTTTTGGTTGAAACAAATTTTCTTTTTGTTTAAAACATAATCATTTACATTTTTGTTAGAGAATTGATCTTTATGGATAAAAGATTTATTATTTAGTTAAAAAATTTAACAATTTTGTTAAATAGTTATCGTTTTTGGTTGAAAATTAAACAGTTTTATTTAAAATTTAAAATATTTGGTTTTAAAATATCTTTGCGTTTTAAAATGTACATTCTTGGATTAAAAGTTAAGCTTTTTGTAAAAAATTTTCCTTTCTTGATTATCAATTCCATAATTTGGTAGAATATTTAACTATTTTGATAAAAATTCAAATGTTTGGTATAAATTTAACTTTCCGGGTGAAAGTTCATAACTTTGGTTTAAAAATATGACTCTTTTCTAGTATATTCGTCTTTTTTGCTTAAAAACTCAACAATTTAGTGGAAAATCCAAATATTTTGTAAAAAATTCAAATTTTTAAATCAAAGTGAACTTTTTTGTTGCAAATTTACCCATTTTGCCGAGAGTTTTTATTTTTCGATTGACTTAATTACTTGTGAATTTAAATGAAAATTCTTGTTTGGTGGAAATACCACCTATTACGTTTTAACTAATTAAAAAAAAAAATGAAATTAATCGAAAATGAATCTTCTGAATTCAAAAATTCAATTAATCTTTCCTAAAAATTTCAAGATTTAGTTAAACTTGCATATAGGGGAAAAAATGCATAATTACTTATTAATTAAGGGCATGTTGAGAAGAAACATAATTAATTTGAATTTCAGTTTATGAACGTCCTAAATATTATTTAAATAAAATTAATTATTAAATTTATTAGTGTTTTTAATGAATAATTTAAAGCTTTTTAATTTCAATTTGATATTAGTTTCTGCCTTAGAGTCATTAAAAAAATAAATATTCTTATTTTGGTGAATAATCTGTTTAAAAACTAGAAAATTAGAATAAAGTAATTTATGAAATATTTGAATTTAGTAGGCTCTTGTTTTCTAATATGTAGAGCCTTGTAAAAAAGGGAAAAATTTAATAAAAATTCTCGATTTTAGGAGCTAAATTTTTTTTATTCAAATCGAAAAATTGGACTAAATGTCACATAAAAAATTTTAATTCTCTAACTCTAATGTTAAAAATAGAAAAATTTGAAGACAGTAAAAAAAGAGATTTATGACTGATCGGTATCTATGGTTGTAAAGTGAATTTACATAATTTCATAGGACAGAAAAGCGATCTTATCCGTGTAAACAAACGGCCCACGATCACGTTGAATACGATCAATTCAAATCGCTCTTCGTGCGGCTAACATCCTATTACCTTGTTCTTCTTGCGCAACGAAGGATGTCAGGTGACACTCCCACTCGTTTTCTTCAATATTTTTTTTTACAGTTTTTTTAAAGAAAGTACTACTTTTTGAGCTTTCTTGTGCAATTTTCTTGCACGATTTAACCATTTTAAGTTTATATGTTTGTTTAAAAATGTACTTTCAAATATTTAATAAACAGAGACATTAAGCCATAGACCGTCAAAAGTTCGATTCTTTGTCAAACAAGAAAATTTTTATTGAGGCACAATGATTTAATTTTACAATATTTTCACGTATCCCTTTTTATAAATTAATTATTTTTATGCAAAATACAACATTATTTTTTATGGGGATGTAATTATGCAAAAATATACTTCTTTTGTGCAATTTTGTGCATTTACATAAGTTTAAGAAAAATTACTTCCCTCTAGTAAAAATAAATTCTTTTAACAAAAAATTCTTCTTTTAAGGATATATTTATTTATGAATAGACCGCTCTTGTGTAATACTGTTCTTTCTTTAATGTCGGACTAATTTATAATAAAAAGTTATATTATGGCATTTTCTGAAAATACTACAAGTGTAGTTGCCACAATTTTATTACATACATGGCGAAGTTGTAATGAAAAGTTATTTTATGCTATTTTATGCAAACTAAAAGAGTCGTTTCCAAACTTTTATTTCACATATGACTAATTTGAAAAGAAAAGTAATGTTATGGCATTCCGATAAAAATCGAAATTATGGTTGACAGATTTTTTTTATATATGACTGATTTAGAATATAAAGTTATATTATAGCATTTTTGTACAAATGAAAAGTGCGGTTGCTAAAAGCTTGTTTCGTATATGAATAATTTAAGATTAAAACTAATGTCAGAGAATTCCGATAAATAACAAAATTGTGGTTGCCAGAAGTAATTTTCTGCATTTACAAAAGTTGAGGAAAAATTACTTCCCTCTAGTTAAAATAAATTCTTTCAACAAAAAATTCTTCTTTTTAGAATATAATTATTCATAAATAGACCCCTGTAGTGTAACCCTGTTGTTTCTTTAATATATAACACTAATTTATGATAATATGTTATATTATGGTATTTTTTTGAACATACTAAAAGTGTATTTGCCAGAATTTTGTTATATATATATATATATATATATATATATATATATATATATATATATGGCTAATTTAAAATAAAGGGTTATAATATGGCATTCAGATAAATTCCAAAATTTTGGTTGCCGGAAGTTTGTTTCATACATGACTAGCTTAAAATGAAAAGTAATGTTATGATATGAGGTTCGATAACAAAATTGTCGTTGCCAGAAGTTTGTTTCATATATGGCTAATTCAAAATAAAAAGTTATTTTATGCCATTTTATACAAACTAAAAGTGCCGTTTCCAAAGGTTCGTTTCATATATGACATATAATATAGCATTTTTGCACAAACCAAAATTGTGGTTGCCAGAAGTAATTTTAAGCATTTACAAAAGATTAGGAAAAATACTTTCCTCTAGTTAAAATAAATTCTTTCAACAAAAAATTCTTCTTTTTAGGAAATAATTATTCATAAATAGACCCCTGTCGTGTAATCCTGTTTTTTTAATAGGACTAATTTATAATACAAAGTTATATTATGGCATTATTTGCACATACTAAAAGTTTAGTGGCCAGAATTTTGTCATATATATGGTGAATTTAAAATAAAAACTTATATTATGCCATTTTATACAAACTAAAAGTGTCGTTTTCAGAGGTTTGTTTCATATATGACTAATTTGAAATAAAAAGTAATGTCATGGCATTCCGATAAAAATAAAAATTATGGTTGACAGTAGTTTTTTTTTATATGTGACTGATTTAGAATATAATAGTACATTTCGATACGTGTGTGAGAGGTGATTATTTAGCGCACGAAACGTTTTTCGCACGAGAGAAGCAAGTGAGAAAAGTGAAGTGTGCTAAAACTCACCTTTCACAGAAGTATCGAACAGTATTTTATACCACGAAAGCCAAAAAATCATGTCAGAGTTGAGATTTTAGGATTAGAGTGGTATAAATTTATATTATAGCATTTTTGTACAAATACAAAGATTGTTGGTACCAGAAGTTTGTTCCATATATCACTAGTTCAAAATAAAAAGTAATGTTATGGTATACGGATTAATACTAAAATAGGCTTCTTTTCCGTAATTTTGTCCCTCTAGTTAATAAAAATTCCTTCAAGAAAAAATTCTTCTTTTTAGGATATAATTATTCATAAGTGGACTCCTACTGCGTAACCCTGTTGTTTCGTCAGTATAAGACTAATTTATAATAAAAGGTTATATTGTAGCATTCAGATAAATATCAACATTTTGGTTACCAGAAGATTGTTTCATACATGAGTAGCTTAAAATGAAAAGTAATGTTAGTATATGTTGTTCCATAACAAAATTGTGGTTTCCAGAGGTTTGTTTCATATATGACTAATTTGAAATGAAAAGTAATGTTATGGCATTCCCATAAAAATCAAAATTATGGTTGATATAAGTTTTTTCTATATATGACTGATATGAATATATATGATATGAATGTAAAGTTATATTATAGCATTTTTGTGCAAACCAAAAGTGTGGTTGCCAGAAGCTTGTTTTATACATGAATAAATCAAAATGAAAATTAATGACATAGCATTTCGATAAATACAAAAATTGTGGTTGCCAGAAGTTTATTTCATATATGGCTAATTTCAAATAAAAAGTTATTATATGCTATTTTATACAAACTAAAAGTGTGGTTTCCAATGGTTTGTTTTATACATTACTAATTTGAAATGGAAAGTAATGTTATGGCATTCCGATAAAAATCAAAATTATGGTTGATAGAAGTTTTTTCTATATATGACTGATATGAATATATATGATTATTACATAAAGTTATATTATAGAATTTTTGTGCAAATCAAAAGTAATTTAATTTTAAAGAAAAATGATTTACTCTGAATAAAAAATACAATTGTCGATATTTCAACCAAGAAAAGATTTTAATTTTTAATCAAAACCAGTCGAATTAAACCACAACGATGAATTTTCATGAATATATAAAGCAGATACATGAAAACGTAAAGATTTCTTTTATCTACTGATCTTTTAGTTTTATTTAAAAAATATTTATTTACAAAATGAAACTAAAAGATCAATAGATCAATAACTAAAAATCTTTAGATCTTCATATATTTCACTTCACTGATCAACAACTAAAAACTATTTATATATAAAGAAAACTTTTATTCCGAATTAAAACCAGTTGATTTAAAACAAACATTTTTAGAGTATAAAGACTAATTTTTAGAAAGCACTTTAATTTTTAATCCAAAAGAAGGAGTTTTCTATCAAAAAATGAATGTTTAACTAACATAATGAATCATTAACAAAATTAATTAATTTTTAAAAGTAAGTTAGATTTTTAACCGATTAATTGCATTTACAAATACAAAAGATTAATTGTAAATGAAAAATTTAATTTTTGGATTAAATAAAAAAGTCAGTCGGTTTAAACCAAAAAGATGAATTCCGAAAAAGATGTGTAAAAGACTTTAATTTTAAATAAAAAAAATTAAATTCATAAAAAAATTGATTTTCAACAAAACAAATTTTATTTAAAATTACTAAAAAACGGTTTCCTAAAGAATACACTTCTTTCCAAGCCTTCTTTTGCAATTCTTTTACACAAGTTGATCTTTTCAAATTTCTGTTTATTAAAAAATTGTTCCTTTTATTAGCAACCATTTGTTTTTGATAGAAACAGGTTCATCGATTATAAATTAATTTTTTTAAACTAAAAATGTAAATATTCCATTTTGGTTGAAAGTTCATATTTAAAATTTCTCGTTTGACTGAAAATGCAAATATTTATTTGAAAGTTCATTAGGTCAGAAACTCAAGTACTTCTTTAAAAATTAATATTTTTGTTCACAGTTCATATATTTAGTGGAAAATTTTAATATTTTGAGCAAGATAATTTTTTGATTAAGAATTAATTTTTTTAGCTAAAAATATAACGTTTACATTTTGGTTAAAAATTGATATTTTCAATTTCTCTTTTGATTAAAAATTCTATTTGTTTAAAAATGAATTCGGGTAAAAATCAACTTCTTTGTTAAAAATGATTTTTTTAGTTGGACATTCATCTATTTTATAAAATTTTTTTTACTATTTTGTTAAAGATAGATCTTTCGGATAAAAATTAAATTTTTGTTTGTTAGAAATGTAACAATTCCATTTTACTTGAAAATTGATATTTTAAATTCCTGTGGTAAAAAATAATATTTTTTGGTTAAAAAAATGTAATTGTTAAAAAATTGAACTACTCATTTGAATCCATTAAAAAAAATTAAACTTGCTGGTTAAGAAATCGTCTTTTGAATTGAATTTTAAACTCTTTTGTTGAAAATTAATTTTTTAGTTTTTATAATTTCATTTAAAAATTTATCTATTTGTGTAAAATTGAACTATTTTGCTAATGATTTGTTCTTTTCAAGAATAATTATTTTAAAAATAATCGAAAACGTCACTATTCCATTTTCTGTTCAAAATTGATATTTTAAATTAAAAGTTTATTTTTCTAGTAAGAAGTTTACCAGTTTTGTTGAAAATTCATCTATTTTGTGAAAAATTCGTCTTTTACGGTAAATAGTTATTCCATTTAGGTAAAAATGCATCCTTTTTGAATAAAAATGCAACTATGTGGTTGTTAATTAAATTGATATAATTAATGACCTAACAATTTTGTTAAAAATCCTACTACATTCTAATAGGTTAATCTACTTTGTTAAAAATTATTTTAAAAAAACAACTTTAGTTTTTTAATTAAAAATTGAACAACTTTTTCTAAATCCGACGTGTTTAGTTAAAACTTATTGTTATTGGTGTTAACTTAATCATTTTCGTTGAAAAAATATTTTTTAGTTAGAAATTAATATTTTCTCGTTTAAAATTTCAATACTTTGTAGAAATTTGAACCACTTTATTGATTTAAAAAAAAATAATTATCTTTTTTTTTTTTGAAAATTAGGTTTTATATTGATAATTATTTATTTTATATTGTTGAAAATGAATTTTCTATCTAAAAAATTTCACAATTAATTTTATGGTTGAGAATTAATTCCTAAGTCGACAAACATTGAACTGCTTACCGTGTAGAAATTTCCCTATCTTTCCCGATTTGAAGTGGGGTTACGATGGGGCCCCTATCAGAATATCTAGTTTAGAAAAAACTAGTTGGGACATCTATCAGAATATCTAGTCCATAAAAAAAATAGTTGGGGCACTTATCAGAATATATAGTCTAGGAAAAAACTAGTTAGGGCTCCTCTCAGAATATCTAGTCTAGAAAGAAACTAGTTGGGGCACCTATCAGAATATATAGTATAGAAAAAAACTAGTTTGGACCCCTATCAGAATATCTAGTCTAGAAAAAAACTAGTAGAGGCACCTATCTGAATATCTGGTTCATAAAAAGACTAGTTTTGGCCCCGATCACAATATCTAGTCTAGAAAAAAACTAGTTGTGGCCCCTACCAGAATATCTAGTCCAGAAAAAACTAGTTGGGACATCTATCAGAATATCTAGTCCATAAAAAAAATAGTTGGGGCACTTATCAGAATATATAGTATAGAAAAAAACTAGTTTGGGCCCCTATCAGAATATCTAGTCTAGGAAAAAACTAGTTAGGGCCCCTATCAGAATATCTAGTCTAGAAAAAACTAGTTGGGGCACCTATCAGAATATCTAGACTAAGAAAAAACTAGTTAGGGCCCCTATCAGAATATTTAGTCTAGAAAAAAACTGGTTGGAGCCCCTATCTGAATATCTGGTCCATAAAAAGACTAGTTATGGCCCCTATCACAATATCTAGTCTAGAAAAAAACTAGTTGTGGCCCCTATCAGAATATCTAGTCCAGAAAAAACTAGTTGGGACATCTATCAGAATATCTAGTCCTTAAAAACTAGTTGGGGCACCTATCAGAATATCTAGACTAAGAAAAAACTAGTTAGGGCCCCTATCAGAATATTTAGTC
>JAAAKG020172056.1:0-53407 GCA_010014905.2 Druon quercuslanigerum
GAAAATGATGTTACAATTATATCATGCAATAATTTTAAATTGTTTATAACATAAACAAAAAGCGGAATATAAAAAAATTTCCATACCATAAATAAAGTGACAAATTCCCTATTCGAAAATGCAATTGATTTCAAAATCGGGGATTTGTTGGAAATTTCAGGGCCCACTTGACGTGGTTTGACTCAGGTTTCAAATTCGTTTAATCAACCAATTCAGATATTTCTTTAAGGGAGCTGTAATCAAAAGAAATGACGGGTTTCGGCCTTAAGTACGTTAAGTTTGATGGCTGGTTGTACACAACCTTCGGAAATTGTCAGCACAATCAGCAAAAGTAATATTAAAAATCACCGCTGATTTTTAAACGTGACTACTTGTTTACAAATTGAGCGAGAAGATTTTTTTAAAAGCTGATTAAGTTACGCGTAAAATCAGCCATAACACATATATCTTTGCCATTTTGGAGAGAATATAGTGCGCGAAATGTTTAAATAAAAATTCCAGAATTTCTCGAATTTTTTATCTCAACTGCAATTTGTGACATGACCTAGTATACTTGTAGCAAAAATCTCAAATTCATACAAATTAGTCTTTAAAGTCTTATTTTTGAAGCAAAGCCCATAAAACTGTTTAAAAATCTTTACGGGTTCTAGAGATACGACTAAAAATGCCGAAGCTTCTTCGCACAAAATTTCAGGCGCTTTAGCAGAGAGGCTCCAAAATGTCAAAAATATCTATATTAAGGCTCATTTTTATGCAAAATATAAAAGCTTTATGACGGTTTTTAAATAAGTTTTTTGCCTAATTTTCGAACTAATAGTCACATTTTAGAGTAAGCAGTTATTTTTAATAGTACTTTTCCTGATCGCGCTGACAATTCCCGACTGTAGTGTATTTTATGATTTAAGAAAAAAATCGAAATAAGTGTTGCGAACATTGTGTTGGTAAAATATTTGACCCTGATAAAAAGCTAGACGAATTCACGATTTTCCGGAATCGGATATGTATGACACCACACTATCGGATTCTTCGACACTTTGGATTCGTGGCAGAGATATACTGAATCGCGCGTCCGTGCGTGATCACCAAAATCCCTCGGGTTGCGATACATGCGATGATATTACATCTAACCCACTCTGAGCATCGTGACCTCTATAACCTACATGCATGGACGCTTTAGCATTTTCTCGATCTTACTTTACTCTGTAATACTCCATAGGTCGGATTTTATTTGTCTTATTTATAATAATAACCAGAAGGGCTTCGCCCACCCATAATGTTTCTCATATTTACAACGTTCTACATTTTATTGGCCTTCAGGGCTAATAATAATAATCACAAGTCGGGTTAAAGGAAGATCAATGTCCCTGCGAACATTGAGATCCACATAAGTGCGTGTCTAGCCCTGGGAGTGATGTACGATAATATATTCGAAATTAGCATTTCATGAGATTGTAGACCCATCTGAAAAGTGAAGCATGATGTTTATAATACCTTTAGCAGTAAAAAAAATACAGCTGATGCAGCAGTCATCTGCTTGGCTGTGATTAGTTTTCTCTTATATTATTATATAATTGACATTATTGAAAATGTCGCAGACATTGTTGCTGAGTACCTGATTGGTTTAATACTGCGTGAATGTGACTTTAAGTGTCGGTTTTCAATTTATTCTAAGAATTTTCTGAAATCTAAAATCCACAATTTCTAAATAAAGAATTTTAATTCGAAAATATTATTTCTAAAATAAAAAATTTACATTTTGTATAATTCTTTAATAATGATTAATGATGCTAGTGTGTCTAAAAAATCGGGTGCGCAGACCCGCTGTTAATTTCTTGTTTATAAAGATTTAGTCATATCAGGTGTGGCATTTCATATTGGATTGGATATTAAAATAAATAACAAATCAAATATTTGCTATCCGTGAGTATCCTTAATCTAAAAATATCAAGTTTGTTACATTTGATATTTTAAATTGACACTATATTCAAATATTCGACCATACTGAATTCTCCCAAAAAGTTGTAATTTTAATTTTCGAAATTGTAATACTTTACGGAAATCAAGCCGCTTTCATGTACAGTTATTTTTTTTCGATTTTCAAAAATTCAACGTTGCAAACGTATGCAGTTTTGCACGGATAATTCGAATATACTACAGCACCCTTATATTTGTAACCTAAGAGGAAAAAGAATCAAAATTTCAAGGTAAGATTCGGAATTCCTTCTTTCTTGCATACCCAAAATTTAGAATATAATATACTAATAATATACAAAAAAATACGTTTTCGACATTATAGTATAATGCCTAGCTTAATCGAATTTTCTTGAAAACCCTGCTGGATAAAAATGTTTTCAAGAAAGTGTAACATTTTTGCAACTACAATTTTCAGTTAAAATCTATAATTTTTTGTAACGAAATTGTATAAAATTTAAAAAAATACAAATAAATACAAATAGCTAGTTTTTCTTATTGTTCGTAAACAAATTAGCAAATAATAGCATTTTTTCTGTTTCTTTAAATCTTTGAACTGTACAATGTATAAAAGTTACAAAATTATAATTTTAAGGTTCCACGGCTTTCAAATATAAAATTTTCAATTGATAAATATTAAAAACCTTCATTTTATACGCGTAAATTATTAAGCTTTTGAATCAAAGAATTGTCAAGCTTTAATTTAAGAAGTTTTAAATTCAAAGTATTTCACATTGACTGTTTTAATTTGCAGTTGAGTTTTTCTAACTTTAAATTAATACATTTTCATCTTCGAATTTTGCTATCCGCGATCAATTCTTTCGCAATCCTTCCATTTATATTTGCTCTCAAAAAGTTGTCTTTTTCATCCTGCAATAGAAAATATTGAGAAAATTGTAGTAATGATACAATTTTAAATTACAAATATGGAGCCCCATCAATGACTGTATATTTAAAAGAAAATCTTCCAACATAAGGTATTTTGTTGTTTAAATAACGAGTATTCATTAGTGTCTTTCAATATTCTATCAGTCATTCAAAGTTTAAGCATAACGTTTTTTTAATAGTGATCATGTATACATCTGAATGTATACTTATCTCCTTGCGATATCCCAAATATTTTTCATCCTCTGTCAAAAAACAACAATTTTTCTACTGCAAAACCTGTAAATTCCTGTAGATTCTTATAGTTGTCAATTCCTGTAATTGTACTTCTTTGTGAAATCTTATAGGAAATTAAAACTAAAATAAAATGCAGCAATACGCACAAAAAATAAAAAAATTACAAAATACGTCTGATTAATAGAAAACAGTTGTACTTTCCTGTAATTTTGTTTCCAGTTGATTCCTGTAAAATATTTTTCGTCTTTTGTACTTTTTTGTATAATTTTTCAACCTGAAAATAATTTTTTTAAATAAAAAAAAACAATCCCAGATGATCGTTATCGGAGAAGGGGAAGCACGGGTTAGGTGGGGAAAAGGGTAGTCCAGTGCGTGCGAGAAAGACATGAACGCTCACGGGGTGAATTATGAGCCGGCAAATTTGACACCAGGAGCTGCCGTCTACTTGGCAGCTCGGTACTTGTCGGGTGTTCTGGGTGGTTGTCGGAGAGCTTTCTACCAAAAGCGTAAAACGGTTCTGGCAGACAGGTAGGTGGCAAGGTAAAAGGATATCGACGTCGAGGCAGTTAACTCTCTGCTTGCGTTCCTCAGAATCAGGAACTAGTATTGTAGACCAGTCCCTTTAGAATTTTAGTTCTGAAAAAGTCCTACGAAAATGAGCTTTGGTAGAGACATTCCTTACAGCTTTAAATTTAAAATATCAAAGTCCTAATCGACCTTATCTGCACTTGCTGAAGTATTCCCTCGAAGAAACATAAAATGGTGTTTTCTTAAAATTCTTTATAACTTTTATAACATTTTGATTACATAATAAGAATATTAGGAATAATTAATAAAAAATATACATATAATAATAGTGTCTCGGTGGCTCATTTGGTTCGATCCCTAAGCCAGTACCGCTATGGATTTTTTTCTATATATCTTTACCGAGGTTCTGGTGGTTCAGATCCCACCTTAAGCTGCAGGCCCCCCTATCATTCACTTGAATGCAAACCATTTCATGAATTATGGGTTAAGCCCCGGCTTTGCCCAATATGTGAACTTAAGCACTCTTCACTTATTAGATCACTTGATTGCCTTGCAAAAATTCTTCCGGGACTGATAATACGTATATATACCGGGATAGCCCCTTGCAGACTATTAGAAGAAACAAATCAAAATCCAACTCTAACAATAAATACCATACACATATTCTGCTATAACCATCTTACGCCTGAGACATTATTAATTATAAAATAATAAGTAATAAAATAATAATAATAAGTTTCTATTAGATATTCTAGCACTATTTACAGAATACTTTTTTTCTAAGAATTTTAATGTGACTTATATTCAAAATTTAAATAATGTAGCGAGCCTTTTTTGAAATAAGTTAAATTTATTGAAACATTGAAGCGTTTTTCGACTCAAATTATTCTTATTTTTCATCACTTTTAAATTGTTTTAAAAGTCCTAAATATTAGAAGAAGAAAATAGCACACCCTTTCTGAAACAAGTATAAGTATATTCTTTGTTAAAAAAAATTTAAATGTTAGTATAAGAGGTGTTCGTCTATATTAAATACTGAGTAGAAAAGTATCACAATATAAAGGGTTATTCCTGCACTGTCCTAACTTTAAAAGTCATGTCTTCCGATTGCCTTCAAATTTTTAGAGTTTGTTGGGCTGTATGATAGTAGCAGTGAATCTAGTTTCTAGTTTGCTGGTCATCTCTATGTGATCTTCCGATTCAAAAAGAGTTACTGTTTTCTTTAAATGATTCTCAGCCTATCCGAATAACTTCATCGCAGTTAAAATTTGATTCTGTGCTGAGCGCTGCAAGCTAGCTTTTGCCGCAAGTCTTTTCAAATTTACACCAATCCTGTCAACTGGACCTTTTCCATGTGAAGTTGCCTGAAAATGTGTTTCTGCAGAAAATCCAAAATATTTTTTGTGATTTAAAAGATTTATGAACGCATATTTACTTTTAAAATGCTGCGCAGCTCTGTCTGCCACAAAATAAATTTGGTTGACAACGTTGAATTTCTTCTTAAAGTACTCGTTGATGAGTTTTGAAATGTGTACACAGCTACAGTGTCATGCCTTAAACAATCTGAGATGATTGCCATGCTAAAATGTTTCAGTTCGTTTCCATCTTTGTAATACATAACTACTGTAAATATAGTTGCTTGATTATTATTCCAATGGAAAGATTGCGCAGCATTTTGAATAATAAAAGCATAATTTTCAGCAAAGTCAAGAAAAATTAAGTAATCTTCTTCTTTTCCGCATTTTCCTTGTAGGTTTACAAATCTGGCATGTAATTTTCAAAGATTGCATAGAATCAGTCAAAAATTCATCTTGCTTGTTATAAAATTAATCATATTGGCTCAAAATAAACCATTTGCTTCAAAATTTGTGTCTCCTGTAAAAATTTCGTCTTTTTTATCGATCATAAGTTTTTTTTGGCACAAAATTAAACTGTTTTGGTTAAAAATTCATCTTTTCTCGTTGTGAATTCAAATATTTTGTTTAAAATTCGTCTTTTTTGGTAGAATTCAACTATTCTTAAATGGAACTTAGAATTTTGTCTTGTACAGAACATCAAATATAATATAATCTCATTCAGTGAATAATAAATAAATCGGTTTACTACATTTCTTTTATGCAAAAAGATGTTTTTCTAACTGAAAATTGCGCATGTTGAGTAAAGAATCGAATGCGTGGTTAAAAATGAACTTTTTTGTTAAAAATTGATCTTTGCGGGTTAAAAATTTAACTGTTTCGTCGAAGGCTTCTCTTTTTGGTTCTAAACTGTAATAGTTTTGTATAGAATTTAAATATTTAGTATAAAAATAATTTATTCTCAGTTAAAATATCAACTACTTGATTAAAAATGTATGCATTTTGTGAAAAGTTATACTTTTTGGTAGAAAATGAATCTTCTTGGCTAAAAATGCAATACTTTTGTCGAAAACTTCTCTGTTTTAGTAAAAAAATCAATGTCCGTGGTTAGAAATGCATTTTTTTGTGTTAAAAGTTCAACTACATAATAAAAAATTCAACATTGTGGATGATTTACGTCTTCTTATTGAACCTCCTTTGTTTTTCTGATATTAAAAGTATGGCTTTAATATGAAAATTGTCGCATTCCATTTGGGAAACTTAAATTTAAAGATGTGCATTTCTTCAACTACAAAATTGACTTGAATTGAGGCACGTGGAATTTAAAATAATTCGAATATTAAGTCTTCAAATTTAAAATTGTACCACATTTAATGTTTAAGATTTAATACAAAAATACATTTCCTATCTCTACCTAAGGAAACATCATATATTATACTTTCCATAAGAAGATTTTACAATGCATTTCTATGAAACGTTTTACCTGCTTGTAAAAAACCTTATTATTAGGTATCAAATTCAGGAAATGATAACACATGTAAAGCGAATTATCTGCATAATGAACTATTCAGCAGGTAATGTTCGCAGCATAAAATTTGACTCTAAAATTTCGGGTAAATTTTTGTAAAATACGAGACTTGTTAAACAGCATGGCACGCCTATAAAGCCTGACCTGTAGGCGCAAGGGGTCATTCTATAATGTTGACCGACATAAAACATTTACGTTCGAGGCTTTTACAGTAGCCAATGCGATGGTTGCTTCAGTGAGAGCTGTCCCGTTTAATTACAGATTCTAAACTTGTCCTCGTATTGCAGTCGTTTAATACCGAGTCTTATCAGGATTTTAACCAACCCCTTTTTCTCAAACACCATGTTGCAGGGCCATAACTATCCTTGAGCAACTTTGCATGTCGCAGGAACAACAAAAACCAATCCAATTTTAATGTGTATAATAACGCCACTATATTATGGAGCATAAGCATTCCTACTTTAATGGCTACGGACCGTGGAATAAGTATAGTGATATAAAAGAAGTTTATGAAAAGAGCTTTTTTTCAATGGCACTCCACGGCTTGTCCTCACGTCTACTCCAGGAGTAGATCGCCCGCCCGTTTGGGCCTATGTGGATTTATCGTAAAAACAACAGGCAGTCCCACCCAACCAAAGCGCGGGTTGGGTGGGACTGTCGGTTGTGTAACAGGGCACTGCAGCAACCTGTTTCCCCTATAGTCTGTTCCTTGCTTGGGAACAGAGAAGTGTTGAATCTTTCAGTACCTTACAGAAATACAAATAGGATGAAATCAATTATCCTTTGAACCTTTGGAGGATGTTGATTCGGTTTGGAGTCCAAACTTGTATTGTAAAGATGATGTAATGATTAATTTAACTTTAAACATTGAATTTTGTCACTTAAAATTGAAATCTAAAATGAAATAATGAGCGAAAACTATTATTTGTACTCTGCGTACGATTTCAACATAAGGAAGGTGTGTGGATTAAACTTCGATAGTCCCTTCAGAGAAAAACAGTGGCATCATTTTTTCCCCCTTATTTTTTTTTTTGCAATTCAAAACATCACCAAATCAGCCTCCTTTCGAGGATCGGAAAAAAGCTCTTTATTTACTTTAAAAATAAATTTAACATTGACTGATGAAAAATATATTATGAATTCAACCGAAATTTGGATAAAATTCCAAAAAGTAAAAATTTCTTGGACCAACTCCAGAATTGCCTCGCCTTTTTTTTACCATCGTCTTCCATATAGTTTCGGAAAAAAAGGTTTTCTTCTGTCTTTAGGTTGTACATGTAAAAAGTTCATTAAAAAAAAACGATGCTGTTACTTAAACATCCTTCTTTCCTACGTTTCGGCACACAAGGCGAACGTTCTTCTGGAAAAAATCTTTCCTAAAAATTAAAAGCAGATTTTTGTGTATTGTTTAACTGCTTGCGAGAGTCATAAACCTAATAACTATGCATTTTTTTCATGACCTGTGCTAAGTATGTGGGGCAAAATATTACGAAAAAAGTAAAAACAATGTCAAATATTAGACACTTCTTTAGAGGATCCTTTCTTTTAGAATACTTTCTAATAATGGAAGTTGATCATTATTTTAGTGTGAGATAATATTTATATTATCTAAATTTTCTTTTCTAAAATTTACATCAATTAAAAGAAAATATTCAATTCGTGGCTAATACCAGTTAAAGCGTTTAATGTTGTGGTAAAAGCTTGTTGTTAATGCTGAGACGCATTTCGATACAGATCTGTGCCCTTTTCAATAATTGTTTCTTTATACAAAAGTTCATTAAAGTTAAAAAAACACGATATTTTATAATTATCATTGTACATACAATATTATTTAAGATAGCGTATAGGAAAAATTCTCATAATCATAGAATAACACTATAATTACCTTATTTATAAATTGAAGATAGTTGAAGATTAAACAATTTATTTTATGAAAAATTTAAATCGTTTTATTTGTGGAGAGAAGTCGTTAATCAAAGTAACTATTAAATAAAATTAAAAAAACATTGTAAAGCAAAACTTTTTATAATCTCAAGAAAAAATCTTGGCTTATGTAAAAATTGCATTAGTTACAATTTTAATAAAAGTTAGAAGACCGACATATGCCACTTATATGTTAAAATGTATAAAAAATTTTAAGGTTAAGTTTAGCAGACGAATTTATATTTTCAAGCGGGAAAAATGATAAATTTTAAATTATAATACGAGAAATAAGATTATGGTATATAATACTTAAATTTTTAATATCTGTTCTATAATTTATAGAATATTTTTCCTTTTTTAAAATAAGAAAGAACAATATTCGCATTGTTTTCTCTGTCGAAAATACTTTTAATAAATTTCTTTTTCCAAGTATGAAAGATTTAATTGATAAACATCACAACATAACTACTATTTATAGAATACCATATTTAAACTGTAATAAAATATATATTTGACAATCGTTTAGGCATTTAGGTACCAGAATTAATGAACATAAAAAATCTGTTGAAAATAATAAAGATAACACCGCTTTCGCTAAACATGCTTATATAAACTCTCTCAATTTTAATTTTGATATTAAAAATATTAAAATTTTTTAGTATAGAATCAAACGAAGATAAAAGATTAACATTAGAAATTATCTATATAAAAAAGTATGTTTAAAAAATAGACCACGCAGACAATATAAGCAAACGTAAGAGAACAAAAATGCCTTAAATGTTTATAAATCCTTGAAATTAAAAAAATAATCTGAGGAAAACATACTAAAAAGAAAGGTATTGTAGCATCCATTAAAAGCGGGCTTTTGGTGTTTTTCCAAGTTCCATAATCCTAAAACTTTTTAATAGTTTGTTCAATCGAAAACTTTCAATATAATTTATTAATCTGGTAAACGTTTACTGAGAATCGTAATCATAACTTATGAATCTTTTTTAAAAATTTCATAATCTTTAAAAGAATCTAACTTTTTAAATTTTTACCTGATCGAAAAATTTAATTTAGTGAATTTGTAAAAATATTTGATATCTACTAAGGATTTCTACTGTAACTTCTTTACATGTTAGAAAACTAATTTTAAAAATTTTAAGTATTTTGACAATTTTGTGCTTTATCCTTTTTATCATATCTTATCAGTTCAGAAAAATATTAAATTTAATAAAAAAGTTTATCTATTAGGCCCTTACCTAATTTTTTCATTCTTATCGATTCGCAAAATACATCAATAGAGAAATTATGTCAGTATTTTTGTCATCTGCTAGAAACAAAAGGAGACACAGTTTGAATTAAGATTGTGAGTTTGAGGTATTAAATCGCAAAAATAACTTTAAATCTTACATTGTTAAATTATTTTATTTTAAACAATTACAATTTAAACCTTTCAATGTGAGAAATTCTCAGGTTTTCTTTCATTGTCAAATATTGCTAAATTTGAAGTAGTTATGTTTTCATTATCTTTAACGCAAAATTGTTTGTAGCATTTTTATATTACAGATTAACAATTAATAAATTAGAAATTATTTAATCCTAAATGTTCAGATTTTTAATTTTACAATTATGAAAATTCACATTATTTGACTTAAAAAGTTTTTTGGACAACATTTTTAAGTTTTACATTCTTTAAGTTTTAGTTTTGATTTAATTTAGTTTTTTTTTTTAATTAAAGCTTCAAAAATTATGCATAAAGCTATTGAGATTAAATTTTTCTACATGCATCTCGCAACAAAAAAGAAAGCTATCTGAAGAAATCATTTCAGAAATAACATTTTTCTTTTATTAAAAACTTTTAAGAAAAAAGTAAATCAACATTTTTATTTATATTAAATTAATAAGCAATCAATTTTTTCTCTTATTGATTACTCTAGTCTACCTAATATCAGATAAAAATGGTTATAAAATGTCTGACATGCTCGCAATCTAATCCTGCTTTTATAAATGTATATGTAACTTTCAAATATAATAAAAACTGTTTCTGGTCTTGAATTTAATCTATTTACTAAGATATTATTGAATTTGTCCTTAAAGAGAAGTTGTTAAAGTGTAATTTACTCTTTGTCTTAAAGGGATTTCGCAGGCAAGAACTTTCACCGGATAACGTAAAATCGAACCTCTCAGATAAACCCAATACAAAATGTTTAATTTACTTCGTCTTACAGTCGCGACGTTTTAGAACATCCCTAGATTGAGAACGCGGAGCTCGTTTAAAGTCTAAAGCGAAATTGCTGATTTGTATTCGCTAACGACGTCCCAATTCCCTAGTCTTCTAGAAGATAGTTAGACAAACTTCCAAGCAGATGTTCCAGTATTTCTTTATTTCATTGTCGAGTAAAATATATCAAAGAAAAACGCTCAAAATTTATTGTAATTTACTTTGTTTTTCTTTGTAAATTACATTTTTTCTGAAAAAAGATCTTCTTTCACTCTGCTAGAAATCAAACCACAGAACTTCCAGTTGTGTACGAATGCTTTCCTATTAAGCTACTAGAGAGATCGAGAGAAGAGTTCTTTTTCAGAAATACTCACAGTATTATGGCAGGTGCTACAAGTAAAATTTTTCAAGGAATCTATATTATTATCAGAGAATAACTGAATATCTTAATATCCCTACAGACTAGATGGAGACATAAATTAAAATTTTTGTTCAATTGAATTTAAAAATTTGGCATTTAATTTAAAGAAATTTTAATTCATAGCTCCATCTACTCTGTAAATACGTTAAAAATTCCGTTATTCTCTGATAATAATACAGATTCCTTAGAATACTTTTTTTATTTTTATATTTTTTCATTGCGAATATCCCTCCAATGTATCTATTTACAAATCCAACTTTTCTGCATGCTTTTTTAAAAGTGAAAATACTAGCGTATCTTGGAAAGTTCTAGAGCTTTCGAAAGCTTTACTACTTGGGTCATGTAATTTTTCGACGCCTCGACTTTATTCCACGAAGAAGTTTTCACCACCTAATATTCACCTCTTTCCTCCTTTTGCTTTCTTAACCTCCTATCGTGAAGAAATGCAAATAGTGGAGTGAACTTGACTGAAGTTCAATATACTGCAGTCAATCTTTAGGCAAAAGGCACTCTTGAGGTTACAAACTCTGGCCAACTTTTCGGTCGACTATCGGATTGATTTTAATATCAACTTTCTTCTCAAACTCTACTTTCAGTACCCCGCACAGACTCCAATTCCCTTTCCATACATTTTTCTATTTTATCTTCACGGACCGTCCAAACAGTTTCTCTACTTTTCAAAAATTCATAACAAAAACTTTCTTCTCTCTTGCCCCATTTTTATTACTAATATAAAGTGGAAAAACAGGGGAAAGATTTATAAACAACATTTCTTACCTTCTCTCTCCTTGATTTCAATATACCATTACATTTATTTCTCCAATCTTATAACTTAATTCTATTTCCAAATCTTATAGTCTATTTCTTCTCATATTTTCGCCACTACCCTTCATCAATTTCTTTCTAACCTTAACATTCACTTTCTCACTCTTTCCTAGAGCCTTACACGAGATATCTAACGTCATTTATCCCTTTCTGTGGCTTTTTCCTTCATTAACTCAATTATTCTACACTCCATTATATCATTTCTTAATTATTCCTTTCCTCATCCTGCTGCTTTGCATTCGCCTAACAAATCACCTCTTTCAAATACATATCCCTATCAATTAATTTATTCTCTCACTATTTTATACATGCAATATATTTCCACCTCTCCCATCTTCTTTTTCTGCTCATCCTACCTTTTATATAAAACATTTTAAGTTTTTTATCTCTTGAGTATCTCACCTATCAAAACTTTTTCATTTCTCTTTCTAAACTCTTACCCTTTCCATTTGACGACATAAAAATGACAAATGGATAAGGAATAATTTAAAGCGGGCATCTAGAATACTTTATTTTGATTGTAGCAAAGTGCCAACCTCTTGTGTTTATTATACAGTTTTCATTATCATGTATTTGGTTATATTCCAATTATTGTTTCACCTTTTTTAATATTCCCCTTACCTTTCTCTGTTTTTCATTGTTTGACATGCTTTACATTTAACCCTCTCGTAACTCTTTAAAGCATTGTCCTTATTTCTACACTTCCATCGGTTTTTTTCCACCTTACAATTTGATAACATTTCTTTAAATCCCTTCATATATCGTTACAAATTTTCTTCTCTTCTGAGTATTTTTCATATCATCCTATTCTTTCAATCTTTCCTTATAATTTTTCCCCACATTTACTTTACAATTTCCTGTAATTATAACTTCAAGCTTCTTTAGGCTAAACAAACATCATTTGAAAAATTCTTCCTTTACAACTAGCTTCAATATCAACCCTTTTTTTACTCTCCTTTCTTATCTTGTATTCTCTTTCCTTTCTCTTTAAAATGTTAATAAATTTTACAGATTTCTTAGTTTCTGTATTTTGTTATACACGTTTTTCTCCTCTGAGTCCTCCATATCTTCTTTGCAATATCCTGTAATTATAACCAAAACTTTCTCTATTGTGAAGAAACGTCATTTAAAATATTCATTCGTTTCTGCATCTCCTACATTTTAATACATTTTTCATGTCCCTAATTTCTATATTTCTAGCCTGTTTCTTCAATCTTTCCTTACAATTTTCTATTCCATTATTCTTTAAAATTTTCTCTTATCGTAACTAAAATATTCTTCATTCTGAAAAAACACCATTTCAAACCTTCTTCTTCACCAATTATCTTCACATCAATCTTTGAAGATTTATTTCCATTTTGTTTTTCCTAAATTCTACCCGTTTCTTTGTGTTCTGAAAATTTAATCGCCTTTTTCACATTCCTGATTTCTATATTTCCTCCCAAATTTTCTTGTCTTCTGAGCATTTTTTGTATTAATTTTTCCTTACAAACTGATCTCAAAATCTCATTTACAAACCCCTTCGACTATAACTAAGATACTCTTTATTCCGAAGAAATGTAATTTAAAGCATTTTACTTTTCTGATTACCTTCACTGTCAAACCTTTCCTTTACTTTTCCTTAATCTCTCACTACTCTACAGTTCATTCATCAAGCCTCCATAACTTTTTTCGTACCTACATGAGACTAATTAGAATAATTGTATGACGTCAAATTTCTGAAAGATAAATGAATCGAGAATTTTTAATTGGAAAGCAAATAAACTTCTCAGAAACGCAAGTTTGAATTGGTGAAAAGAGGGGGATAACAAAATAAAGCGTCAGAGCGTTTTTGGCTTAGAGCATAGCTAATTCCGGAAGTCGGTCATCCTGCGAAATGCGCTCACTTTCCAGCTTTTTGAAAGCAACCCCCGCTTTCGTTCAAAGATACGTGTGGCAATTAGCAAGATTGTGGTCGGAATCACATGTAAAATAACAATTATTATTATGCAGACGATAAAACGGACTGCTTTACGACTATCACCACAAGCCGTTGGCTATTTTCCAATTAAAAATAGTCTAAGCTGTTTTCCCACCGAAGCTTTCTCTCTACAAAAATACTAATCTCGTTCATATGATTCGAAGAACAAAATTTAATAACTTAAAGTAAAAAATTTAACAGCTTTTTACTCTTTTTCATTTTCCGCCACTAAAAGCCCTTTCGTAGATGAAAAATTAATTAAAATGCAAAGTTTTAATATAGAAAATGTTTTAAAAATTAAAAATAGAATATTTTAAAAGTCTTGTTTGGTAAGGTATAATTTTTATCATAACTAGAACATTGTGCGCGTTATTTGTGTACTAATTACCAAATTAAACTTAGTATATTTTCAAAATTGTTATTATATATTATATAATAAACCACTCAATCATTTACTGACAGTCTGAATACAGACCGGAGAGAAATATATTTTTTTATTTGTCCGACGTTTTCGCTGCTGAAGCTTCAATTATGCCTCAAAACTTTTAGTAAATTCAATATGAACAACGCCATGTTTTTATTTATATAACATTCTCTAACATTAGCACATTATTTTTGTCACTATTTGAATTAGATTCGAAGTTTCTATAAGATATCATTTATCGTGTATTTTGGGCTTTTTTCTCAAATAAATGTAACATTCATTTGCAAAAAAAAAGTTGAGAAAAATTCAAAATATTTATCGGAACATTTTATTTAATCAAGATAGATGCATGAAACATTATTTCAATTTATATTTGACATGAGCAAAAGTATCATTATTGTTAAATAACAGTAAAAATGGTATTTTTACGATTAATAAAAAAAAACATTTTTTTTTTAATTTTAGGGCATTATTTACATTTAAACAATTTTTTAGGAAACGAAACCTTACCACAAAAGTTCAATTTTGGCTACTTCTGTCAAAAAAATTCAACTTCCCTTTGCGTCTTAATTTTTTGTAAATGAATAGTGATTGATAAAGCCTTTTTTGATTGAAAATTTAACTACTTAATTGAAAGTGGAATTACTTTTTTAAAAACTTTTTTCTGTGTTAGTTTGTCATTTCATTTGAAAAACTTTGTTTTTGTTTTAAAAATTTGACGATTTTCTTAAAATTTATTTTTACATTATTTTCACCAAGTTTTTTCTATTAAAATTAAGTTCTCAACAGAAAATTTAAGTATTCTATATTTGGTTAAACATTTACCTTCCTTAGTTGAATTGTTGCTGAATTTTTCAAAATTTAACTATAACGTTGAAAATTTCTTTCCAATTTCATATGTTCTGTGGAAATTCACGTATTTGTTCAAAAATTAATTTCTTTGTTAAAATTTAATTTCTTTGATTAAAGAAGAGTTTTATTATTAATTTTTTTATTGAATTTGAACTATTCCAGTTTTTTCGAATTTTCGATAAAAATAGATTTAATATTATTGGTTAAAAATTCACCTGCTTGTTCGAAAGTTTAATTGTTTCCTGCGAAGTTTATATTATATATTTTAAAACTTATTTTTCTAACTGAAGATTAAGCTATCACATTTGTTGTTGAAAAAGATTTTTTTTCTTTAAAACTCGTCTTTTTTATAGAAAATTCAATCTTTGCGTTGATGTTTTAACCATTTGTTAAAAAATTGAACTATTTTGTTAACAAATTTTCTTTTTGATTTAAAAATTAGTATGTTTTCTTTAAGGATGTTTTATTTAAGGATTTAATTCCTTAGAACTGTTGTCATCAAAAGTGTTCAAAATATATTTTTAAGTAAAATTTTTTTTACAGTAACATTATTGATCAGCTAGATGCAAGATAGATTTTATACCTAAAAGAAAGTTTAAAATAGTTAGATAAAATTAAATCTTGGTCTGGAAAAAGTTGGAGAAAGTGAGGGAATTTGGAAACTCGGATTTTGTAGCAACTCAGATATTGCAAAGTGGATTACAAAATGCATTTAAATTTGAATTAAAATTTTTGTTGATTATTTTCACTTTTTTACTAAAAAATGGCATTATTCGCAAACTTACTGATTAAAATATATATATAAATTATTTACAAATTTTATCATTTTTGAGCTTTGTAAATGTCAAAAAAACAATCGATGATAAATTTTATGTACTCGTATAAGTAATTTAATTAACATAAATCATTAATTTAAGAGTTCAATTAGTAGGTTTGAAATAAAAGAAATGTTTTGCAAAGGAAATTAATCAAGTACTTTAAATTTTAAATATAGCCTTTTTGAGTAACAAAAACGAACTTTAACTTAGTCGTAATAAAATGGCAAACCTAAAAATAGAGATTTTTGTGCAAAATTTATCATTTCAATAGATATTCACCTCCAAAAAAAAGTGATATTCTTCGTATCATAGGATCAACCATAAAAAAGGAGGTGAATGAAAAAGAAAAAATTAAGCTTCGGGGTGTCAGTTCTATTTATACAAAATAATTCTTTTACTTTGAATAATCTAATTAAAATATATACGAAAATATATTTTTTTACTTCTAGTAAAAATACAACTTTTGATTGATAATTGGCAACAAAGTTACTTTTGATCATGTCAAGTATAAATTTTTAATCTGCTAAATACCCCTGGGTTAAATATACAACAAAATGTTGCGCCAATAAAATTAATTTTTTTTTAGTTTTACTCTGTACACAAAAAGGGACAGTCATTGCCACAGCCGTTCAACTAAAATTGAATTTTTTATTATTTATGTGACTTTGGCAATATTCTTTCTTTCGAGTTTTTAAAATTACCCAATCGGCATTATCAAAAAGCGATATCAATGCTTTCTAGATTTTCGTGATACACCTTCTTTTGTAAGGATTAGTTTCTAGTGTAAAAAGTAGGTGGTATGAGAATCTCATACTTTGCACATGCCAACTAAATAAACAGGGAAACAGAGGGTTAAGAAGAAGGTTGTGGGAGATTTCAAGAGGGGGCTGTTCCAACACTCGAGGGCTTCTATGTTTCTTGGACGAAGACTCCCCAGTAACTTTGCAAGACAAATTGCTGTTGCAAACTATTTTAAGTTCATTTAAATATCAAATTATGTAAAGGCTCCGAAGAACCTGCTGCTAGGATAGCAACGTACTTAGGCATATGACTTCACTATTTTCACGAGACACTATCTACATAGCGAAGGTAGCTCGTAAACTGGTCAACTTCAAACGACACTTTACATACTCATTAAAATCTTATAAAATATTTACAAAACAAAAAATTTTAAAAAATTTGAATATAAAATTAATTATAATAATTATAAACTTTTGTATGCCATAGCGTTGCATATCGAAAATAAAAGAAAGGAAAATCAAAGAAAATATTTTTTATAATTGATATTTGAAATGACGTATCTGAAAAGAGATATATGAATTTTTATGAAAATAGATCAGGTTTCAACCAAATACTTGAATTTTTAGCCAAAACTATGAATTCTTAACAAAAAATGTATCAGTTTATACTTTAACCAAAATCGATTATAATTTTAAATGAGAAGCTAGTTCACTTAACGAAAAAAGTTGAATTTTTAACCAACTAGTTCGAGCTTCAAGAAAAAAAAAACAATAGTTTTTAACCAAACTGTTTTATTTTCATCCCCGAAAGACAAGTTTTTTGCAAAATACATGAAAACTTAGACAAGAAGATTAATTTTCAACTAATAAAGATACATTTTGAACGAAAATTGAAATATTTAAATTTTTAACCAAGAAGACGAATTTTCACCATATATCTAAAACCATAAAAAATCAGTTTTTAACCAGTTATTTTAACTGTGGACTAAATAATTGAATTGTTGATCACAACTGATAAATTTTCACAAAGTTTCATTTTTAAATAATAAAGATAAAATTTTAAACAAAAGAGATTAATGTTTAAACCAAGAAGACGATTTTTTTCCCGAAAATAATAATTTTCAACAAAAAATGACGAATTTTGAACTTTAAATTTATCATGAAAAAAATTAATTATGAAAAAAAATTAACACAATAGTTCTAATTTTCAACCAAAAGGATAATTATTTAATTTAAAGGATGAATATTTAATTTAAAAAGTGAATTTTCAACAAAGTGGTTGAATTTTTAACTAAGAAAGAAAAATTTTAAACCAAAATGGAATAGTTAGATTTTCAGATTAAGCACTGATTTTCCACACAAAAAAAAAACTTTCACTTAAATCGTTAAATTTTTAACCCAAGATAAATAAAAGAAAAAAATATTAGTTCATATTTTAAACAAAAAATATTTTAAATAATGATAATAATAAATCCTTATTTATTAAATTAAACACGGAGGGGTATACAAGCGATCGCAATCCAAACTAACAGTTGGATTAAATCTAAAAAGAAGCATTTTTAATACAATTGTTCAATCTTCAACCAAAAAAGAATAATTTTGCACCAAAAAATTACAGTATAGCCAAAAAAGATAAATTTTCAAATGAAAAAATTAGACAAGAACAATAATAAACATAGTCTCCTTCCCTATTGCCATCATTTTTAACAATGTAATTTACAAAATGTAGCACATTTTTAAAGAAAATAATAATTCTTTTGTACACATGTATCATGTTTTTCCCTAATAAGTAACTTTGTAACCTTTACGTATTGTATTTCGTAATTGACACACTGCTGGTGAATTTATTATAAAAAATGCGAAAAAAATTAAGAAAAAAATGGCATTCTCCTTAAAAAAGGGTTCGCAATTTTTCGTTAAATGATGTATAACAATAGTAATGTGAAAGGATATAATTCTTTATGTTTCAAGGAATCTGTATTATCATCATTGAATAATATTCTGAATTTTTTAACGTCTTTACAGACTAGATGGAACCATAAATTACAAATTTTCTTAATTACATTTTTTCCTAAAAAATATCTTCTTCTTTCGCTCCGCAGGGAATTGAACCACAGAAATTCCGTTTGCTGGTCGGGTGCTTTCCCATTAAGCTACTAGAGAGACCGAGAGAAGAATTGTTTTTCAGAAATACATGCATTATTATGCCATGTGTTACAAGTCAAATTTTTCAAGGAATCTTTATTATCATCAACTTTCCTTCTTTTCCTTAATTACTTTGCTGCCTCTCTCTTATTACCACCCCCACCTCCCATTTATTATGCCCTATTATTTCCCGTTCCATAATTTCCTCTATCTTTCCTCCCCTCAATTCTTCTCCTGCCACTCCTTTAATTTCCAATTACTTTTCCTAAATCCACACCTCTCATTTATCATACATGCCCTCAATTACTCTCTTCTCATTCCCCCTTATTTCAATTTCTATACTCCACCTCACTTTCTCATCCTTATTCTCGTCCATTTCCATTCCTCTATTTCACCTCATTTTTCCATCCTCTTTTCCCCCTATTTCTATTCCTCTATTTCCCCTCACTTTCCCACTCTCATTCCCCTGCACTTCCCCCAATATCCCCACCCATAATTTAACATCACTGTGTTTCTTCACAAAATGCATCACCCTAGTATATCTATACAAAAGTATCAGATGTATCAATCATAGAGTTGCAGAATTTTTGCATGAAAATATAATTGCATTCGTAGTTGCTGTGAGAAAGAAAACAGATTGAAGATTCCAAAGTTGAAAGTTCGATGCAGATGGAGTAGCACAATATTTAATTAAATATTGCAGTGCCACGTAGTAGGGTCTTTTTGCAGGCAACGAAGGAGTTTTCTATAAAATTGCATCCAACATTGAAAGCCGAGTAATGAGTCCTACCCTTAACCGATCCTATAGCTATTTCGAATTCCAGTCACGCGCCACTAACTGGGTGTATTCAAATCACACCAGGTCGCAGTAAGAGAAATAGTTTTACCCCCCCCCCATCCCTCCTACCCTTAAATCGTTACCGTGACTGTTTTGCTTTCGCGAGATGCTGCCCGTATCCTGGGTAAACCTAATAACTAGGAGGGTGTTCTCAGAGACAGTTAGCTACTCTGTTAAAAGCGCCTAATTGCCTTCTACTTAGAGAATCACAATTCTCTATTTGATATGCTACTTAAATCGGGTGAGTAAACCAGATTAAGAAAAATGGAGTATTTAAACGCTTTATCATATTGATTATATAAACTGACTGTTTTACGTTTACTCAGAATTGAAAAAAATTTTAATCGTTTCACTTGTAGGATTAGACGAAGGGGAAACAAATCCCACAAATGCAGAACAGAGCGGTGGATTACTCCGGATTATATAGGATTACCCTGGATTAGATATAAATAGAAAAATATTATGGATTACCTAAAATTACTCCAAATAGATTAACGTGAAGCCAAAAAGTTATGAAGAAGATGAATTCTCAACCAAAAAGGATTGCTTCTTTAGAAAAAATTTCAACAAGAAGATTAATTTTCTACCAACAAAGACGAATTTTCAACAAAGTAGATGAACTTTTCACGAAGTAGATGAATTCTCAACTAAAAAAAAAACTTCAACTATATACAGTACAGTGGTCGGAAAATGCATGGAAGAATTTTTTTGCATGCTAGACGGCAACGATCCCACCATTTCATCCCCAATCCGAAAAAAGAAATTCCCTAGTTTTTTATTTTTTTATTTTAACATTTGTTATGATTTGTTAGGGTTTAAAAAAATGTGACGAAAAAGTATAGCGGCCTGTAAAGAATTATCTAACAAAAAATTTCATGTTTGAGACATATGAGTTTGACATACCTAACGCACCACCACGAGTACCTGAAAACTACCCTTAAAACGAAAAAAGTCAATACATCATGAAATCCACCTTTTGAACACTGTGTTGTCGTCTTTTTTTATTTAAAATTATTAATATTGGTCTAGTGGAATATTTATTATCATGGATTCATCATTTTTTAATTATTTAAGCAAATGGACTTTTTTTAAATAACTTTTTTTTCGAAATTTCGTTTTCCACTAAAAATTATTACTTTTAGTCTAGTGGAATATTTACTAAGATTGGTCCACTAATTTTTAATTTTTTAAACAAATAGAATTTGTTAAAATAATTAATTC
This sequence comes from Druon quercuslanigerum, assembly GCA_010014905.2. Lineage (NCBI taxonomy): Eukaryota > Metazoa > Arthropoda > Insecta > Hymenoptera > Cynipidae > Druon > Druon quercuslanigerum. The sequence goes on from JAAAKG020172056.1 coordinate 20,878, forward strand.
CGAAAATTCTCTTTTTTCTTTGAAAATTATTATTATTGGTCCAGTGAAATACTTATTAACGTTTGTTAATTAATTTTCACTTGTTTGAAAAATGGGATTTGTGTAAGTGATTTCTTTATTTAAAATGATTATTATTTCCTTAGTGGAATATTTATCAACATTGATTGGATAACTTCATCTTTTATTTTTTGTTATAAAAATTATAACTATTGTTCAAGTAAAATATTCAACAACATTGTTTGAATTATTTTTAATTATTTAAAGAAATACCACTTATTTCAAATTTTTTTCCCGAAAATTCGTTGAACTAGCAGTTTTTTTCATTCAGTGACATAAATTTATTTTCAAATATTTTTCAATTGTTGAAACAATCAATTATTATTTACTTTCAACCTAAAGTAATAATCAAGATTGTACATTATATAATTTTATATTTATAATATAATATAATATCCTAAAAAATTATTCCAAAAACTGAAGAAAGTGATTTTTCCCATGCATTTTACATGAGAAACTTTAATTTAAAACCGACACCTCTTGAAATAAAAAAAATTAGGGAATTTATTTTTTCGGATTTAAAATGAAATGGAGCTTATCGTTGCCTTCTGAAAGAAAAAAGCTTTTTTGAGCCACCCTAACATACAGTTATATTTTAAGCTGAATAAGATAGCTAAATTTTCAGTTAAAAACTTTAATTTGAACCTGAAGAAAAGAAATTGTACATAAAAAAGTGAAATTCTAAACGAAAAAGATGCATTTCCAACAAAATAGTTTAATTTTGAAACATGAAGAAAACTTTTTTTTAAACAAAATTTCTCTTTTTAACAGTGTTAATTAGTTTTTAACCAAGAAGTGAAATATTCAATTAAAAGCATACATTTTTTACTGAAAAAATAAATTTTTTTCAGAAAAAAATTAATTTTTAGCAGAACAGTTAAATTTTTATTAATTCATATAAATTTTCAAAAAAAAATGACATTTTCAATTTTAAAAATGAATTGTTCACCAAGAAAAACATATTTTTGACAAAATTCATGATTTTCAACCAAACAGTTAAAATTTTCACAAAACAATTTTGTTCTGAACTAAAAATTTTCGTTTCCTAGAAGCAATATTAATTTTCTACCAAAAATAAAATCGAGGAATTATAAGTTCACAAAAATAATTTTTAATAAAGAAAGAAGCAGTATTCAAGAAAAAAGTTAAATTTTTAACCAAAAATAAGACTTCGACAAGACAACTGAATTTTTTACAAAGCAGTTTAACATCAACCCATGTAATTTAATTATTAACTAAAAATATAAGTTTTTAGCGAAAAATAAAACAATTAAATCTTTAGTTTGCGAGATAAAACCAAAAAGAAGACTAAGTTTTTACAATATACCCTAATTTTATATCGAAACAGTTCAATTTTCTACCAAAATCGTTTAATTTTCAATCCAAGAAGACGATTTTTAACGAAAAAATATACTTTTAACAAAAGTATACAATTTTCTGCGAATTAGAGTATTGTTTCATAATTTTTCAACCCCGAAAATTAATTTTCTACCGAAAAATACGAATTAAAAAAAATACATGAATTGTCAAATAAAAAATATCAATTTTTAACCAAAATAGATTAGTTAAACTTTCAGCTGATAAAATTTTTGTAAATAAGAAGAAACAGTAGATTTTATTAAAATAGTTGAAACCGTTTAGATTACCTATGGATTACAATTTAATTACTCGCAGTTAGATGACTAATTATTTTTTAGTTTGAGAATTCTGCAATTAAACATTTTGAATATAGAAGAAAATTTTAACATATATCCAGTTTTATTAGCTCAATCTTAAATTTAGTGTTATTATTAAAAGAAAATACAGGACTCATGGAATCGAATTTTGATTTAAATACGTTTCAGTTTAATTAAGATTAAGAATATTTTATCAATAATAAAGTTAGGTAAATTGTAATTCTCCTGGAAACTTGTTAATTTTTTAATGCCTTTAAATCAGAGCTAATGCAATTTTAAAAAGCTATTGAGATAGAACTTTTCCTATTTTATACCTACCATTTTAAATTTTAGTTTTTCACCCTCAAACTTTCACATTTTTGAAGAATTTTAAATTTATTAAATTTTTATTACCCGCACAACAATTTTAATGATTCCATGTTGAAAACGTAATATTTTAATTTCTAGGTTTTGCAAGCCGTGCACTTTAAGTTGTAGAATTTTACAGTCTGAGTGATGTTGTACAATTGTTTCATCCTAAAATGTTGTAACCATTGAACCTTCTAAGATGAGATTTAACTATTTTGTTTAACTTGAATTATAACAATGCAATTTGTCACTAATAAATTCAAAATTGGTTGACTAATGCTTTCAATTGCATATTGTGTTATTTAAAATAGCTCAGCATTTAATTATTTATTTAAAATTCGAAACACCTTTAAACCCAGTTTTAATGCTTTACTTTTTGATTTCGTTTTGACCACATGGAATTTAAAATTATTCATCTTTAAAAGCATTAATATTAAAATTTTAGTTAGAAAAAAATGTTGCTAAAACTTGAAAACATTTATCTTATATATATATATATCTTATATATGGCAAAAATATTATGTCCTCTTTTTGCAAAAATATAATTGTATGAAATGTTTCGTGTCAATTTTAAAAATGTCTATTTGGAAATTGTAACTGTCATATATGATAATAAGGTGTTAAAACAAAAGACATCGAAAGTTTGTTAATTTTGTCAAAATATTTCTGCAATTTCTTATAACTTTATTTAGAATACTACCTTCAAAAATTAAAAAGCACTTGTGTACGGGGTGTAAAATTCATAATATGATTTTTTGTGCATCAGAGAGTCCTTAAACTTTCCCTTAAGACGATATTTTGCTTCTTACGTGTTCTACCCACAATTTCCCGGATTATTTCAGAAATATTACTTGAATATTTATGAGAACATTTTTCATACTTTAAGACCTCTGTTATAGCTATTTATTGTTTATCCACTCTTGGGAACCTTTTAAGCACAAAAAATATTTTCGGTAATGTGTCTTTAAACATAAGTAAAGAAGCTTGTAACTAATTTTCGTCTTAAGCACGAAAAAACTAAAAATTTGAATTAAAAAAGCAAAATATTCCTGTGAAACCTCTTAAGGGAATGTGGTTCTTCGTCGTGTGGTCAATCGGGTACAGATCCCCCTGCTTTTTTTCTACAAAAATGAAAAATTTTTTAAACTGAATTCGGGGATGCTATGAAATATCATCGCGGACGTTCCACGACTCTTTTTTGAGGGATAATAAAAACAAATTGTTGTGCTAAATAAAAATGGTATGTATGTGCATCATTTCGAGGTTAGGTTCGTTTCTCAGCTCTCTGTTATTCCAATAATGTAGTTTTCTGTCGTACCGATTATGTCGGTAGCCTCAAAATAGACATACATTAAATTTAGCAAAACTAAAATTTTTTGAACTTACCCACAAAAAAGTGTTGTGGGACGTCCGTTAGCATATTCGCTATCATTTCCCAAATTTTGAAAACAATAGACTCATTATTCTTGGAAAAAAGCGGGGGGAACATAAAACTGGTAAAATCAATCATTTTCTAAGTATCACATGCCCTTAAAGGGGAGCTTTTACAATTTACAAAAATGATCATATTAATTAAAGCGTTTTCTAATTGTACGATTTGAAGCATATTCATTTTAAGTATAAGTTTCTAAATAGTTGCTTTGATAATGAAAAATAAATAAAATAGAACTTCATATTCTTTAAATTACCTTCTAAGAGTAATACTCTAGTTTTCAAACGTAAATTAAGTACCAGCCTCATTTTGTGAAATGCTATAGAAAAACTGGTACGTACTGATCACCAAAAAATAATATTTTAGTTTGTGTTTTTTATTAAGGGTGGTTCAGATGAAAAAAAAACGAAAACTCAAGTGGTCTCCAAATTATTTTTAAAAATTATATAAAATATAAAATATTATATGAATAATAATAATATATAAAATATTTCTAATATTTCGGATTCTGATAATAATCCTAAAACTTTTCTTGTGAGAAACTATACGAAGAAATGTGCAAGAAGCTAATTTTGTTCTAGGGGGTAGTTTTAAAAAACCTGAGGGTATTTTTTCGTTACTGAATTCTGAATAAAATTATACGATTAAATTATTTTTAATAATAGTTACCATCATTTTATTATCATTATTACGGCTTTTACATAACTGTTTTGTCATTATGAGACAACAAAGAATAACACTCTTTTTAGGGTCCAAAGTCCTTGGACCATGGTATAAACATTTTTTGAATTAAAAAAATATCACAATAAATTGCACTCAAAGTGAAAGAGAATAGGGGGCAAAGCAATGACAAAAATGTTTTATTTTTTTGTATTTATTTTTGATATTTGGTAAGTATAATATGTGCATCTAAAATTTAGTATCATGAACAGAGGTCTTAATTCACAAATGAGGAGAATCGTGAATTGCAACTGGTTTAACGCGGATATAAAGAAACAAAAATTACGATCAGTCTGAGGTAAAATGAACTTTCGTGTAAAGCCGTTTAGAACAGGAATTGTATTATTTCTCCCTCTCTTTTCTGGATTTCTCGTGTTCGTGGTCTCTAATTCGACCAACCAGCTCTTGTCCTGTCTCTATCGATTCACCACTTCCGATCTGATCGGCGTTTCCTGAGTCTACGACCCATCCTATTTCGAACGTGTCTATTCTGAAACTACTTTCTTTTATCCACTTACTTTCCACCAATCTTACCAAACTAAAAATCGATTTTTCACCCAATTCTTCCAATTCTTCCAATTCTTTCATATTTTCCTCTGGCATTAGCTTTCTTTCTTTTCTGAGAAATTTTTTTAGATTTAACAGTTATGTTCCAGCATATATATGCTCTAAAAACATTAAATTTCCAATGAATAATATACAAATTTTAAACAAATAAAATCATAGTCCATTACTGAGTCCTGATGAAAATTCTATGTTTGCTAGAAATGACTGCAATGTTTTCCGGAAACATTTTTGGAAAAAGTTCTTAAAACCGTTTTTACGTAAACTGATTTGTCTGAATGAATTTAAAAGCAAAAGATTAACAGAAAAATTGAACTAGAGAAAATTCTAAAAAATTCAAAAGATTAGATTTCTATCTCTAATAGAGCCTGAGTTATGGCACTTAAAATATTTGTTTGAAGAAACAGGCTAAAAACACAATTCTTACGTTAGTATCCGCACTTTGTAGTCTGTTAATTTTACGAGAAAATTTTCAAAAGTTTAACTTCTAATTTCGAGTAATGCAAAAAAAAACTATTACCTGGACCCAAGAGGTCACAATTTATGTTCCCCAAAGTTGAAAAAATTTTTTTAAGGGAAAATTATTCGTCCTCGTTTTTTCGAAATACTTCGTTCTTCGTTTTTTTAGTTCTTGTGGACATCAGTATAAACTCAAAGTGAAGTATATCATTTTGAAGGAGTGTATAAGTAACTTTTTTAGGAATATTCAAGAAATTCAATGAATTTAAAATCGAAATGTCTAGACTCACCAAAAATTTTAGTGCTATGCTCACCGATTTTCGGTGAATCTAGTTGTCCTTTTTCGGCTTGTCTGGGCTCACCGACTATATTTTTGTGATACGCTCAAACGAATTTCGGTGAATATACACCAGCCCATTTAAACAATATTCGAGGAACTCCAGGAAATTAAGGAATTAAAAATATTCAAAATTTTGAAGGCGGTAAGGAAATGTAGAGAATCTTTGGGATTTCAGAGCATTTATAGAAATTTAAGTTATTCAGGGAATAGTAGGCATTTCAAAAATTTTAAACATCTTAAGGATTTCAGCAAAATAGAATATTTGACGATTCTAAGAAAGTCAAGGAATATAGAAAATTACGATTATTTAAGGATCTCAAAGATTTTAGGGAACTAAGAGAATTTGAGGTATTTCAGAGCATTCAGGGAATTTAAGGAATATAGGGAACTCGGAAAATTTGGAACATTAAAAACATTAAGGATTTGAGAAAATTTAGAAAATTTCAGAGGTTTAGAGTATTTAGAAAATCTGAAAATTTAGAGAATTTAAGGAATTTACAATAAACAAGAAATTAAAAGAATTTCAAGTATCAAGAAATTCAAGAAGTTAAAAGAGTTTAGAGAATACAGGGAATTCAAGGATTTTAAGAAATTCATGGGGTTCAGACATTTTTAGAAATTCAGAAAAATTTCGCATATTCAAGGAATCCAGAAAGTTCCAGGAATTCAGGGATTTCGGAGAATTTCAGAGCGTTTTGGAAATTCAAGGAATTCATGAAATTGAAGGAGTCCCGAGAATTCATGTAATGTCTATTTCCATCAAAACATATCTTAATTTTAAATCCAAAACAGATAAATTAAAAAAAAATTCAACACAATATTTAAGTTTTCAAACATGAACGATGAATTCTCTGCGTAAAATATAATTGTTAATATTCTAAATAAACCCGATATAATTAAAAAAAAAGTTTTATTGATCCAAAAAGACGAATTTTACACAAAGTCTATCAATTCTCAACCAAAAAAGATTATACAATTTCCCTAACTATAATTAAAATTTTCAAACAAATTTCAAAAATATATCAAAAATAAAAAAATTGACAGAAAATCTTCTAGATTTTATTCGTAATTGTTACAAATCATTTGAAACTTTTTTCAATTTTTCTTTAAATTTTCTTTAAAAACTAATTTTTCAAGCTGAAAAATCATTTTACATTTTTGCAGAAATTTTAAGAAAGTCTTTCGTTTTTTAAGCGTTTCATTATCTTAAAAAAGCTTCAAATTTTTTATTCGAAATCTTCAAAAATTAAAAAATGCAATCTTAGAAAATATTCTTTAGTACTCTTTATACTCTTCTAAAACTTTCTAAAATCTTCTGAAGAGACAAATTATTTATAAATCTTCTCAAAACTTGTGAAAGTTCTCAATATATTATAACATGATACACTTTTTTTAAAGATTTTTAAATGTTTAAAACTTAAAATTAATCTTTTTAAATAAATCCTGAATCATTTCCAATTTCCCCCGAATTCTAGACACACTTATATTTCAAAAAGGGCTTCGCTTTGTTATTCAAAAAATATTTAATTCCTGTATTGACTGAATATAGTGAGGTGATTTGATTTTGAGGCTAGACCGTAAGTCTAACAAAATCTCTAATGAGCCGAAAAGTGAGATAATATGGAAATCTATTTTTAATGATTGAATTTTTTTCATGTTTATATGCATAAAATTATTCTTGAAAAAATTGATTATTTTTCAATCTCAAAATACAAAAACTAATAAAATATGCATGTGCAGTCTTCGACACCCTATTGCTTTGGTAATCATCTTTACATATAAGATAAACTGTGTTTACTTTCTAATATTTTTTTTCTAACGATTACTAAACTAGGCGGAGTTTATTATGTTTACAATTCTTCATCTAAAAAATTGTAAGTATTTATTTAAAAACATATAATAAAAAAATTTGATTACTCATGTACCAATCAATGTTTCAGTGTTCGTCAATTCAGACGATTACACACACAGTAAGAGTATAAGTGCTTCAGTTACCGTTTACGTTATTTTAAACAAATTCATGAATATATATATATATATATATATATATATATATATATGTGAACTCTATCTAGATCAAAACTGAAATATTTCACTGGTATAATAAGCATCGATTTACCTTACTTATCAACTTCAATCAACAATTAAAAGTCTTTTGACATCTGGTAGAGATCCCAAGCGAAAACAAAAATTTTTCACTACATTTTGTTGTGTGTCTATGACTGACGTACAGAAATTCAATTTCTGCAGTCAAATGCAATTACAATGAAAGTTTTCTCTTTTGTAAATAATTTTTAGTAAAATTTAAAAATTATCTTATCATAAAATAAAATCACTTTTTTGATAAATTTAATTTACAAAATTGAACGTGCAAAAAATCATAATATTTATTAATTAATTAACAAATTGAAAACAGTCACTACAATTCATATTCACGCAGAGTCGCAACCAATCAGATCCTGAATAAAAAATAAAAGCATCTCTTTAATCCATCTGCATGCAAAATTGTTCGTTCACTTTAAAACTCGGTAGTTCATTTACGCAGTGAATATGTAATCATGTTTAATAATTATTATCATTATTATCATTGAATATATCATCAATTTGATTTCAGTAAAATTGATCATTTATTCCATGATATTCAATCATACAAAAAATCATTATTACCATTTTTTCAAAAAATGTATTTATCACGTTTTGTTCGCTAACTCTTCCCTTGTAAATAGTTATTGCTAATTTATACAGTTTTTCTCTGCACAAGAAAACCTTTCTTTTAGCTCGCCAAAAAAACGCTTAAGGGACTCTAATGAATGGTTTAAACTCGAAATTTGCAAGTTTTTTTACTGGTGGTGTGAAGCAGTCTTAAGATGTAAAAGTGGGCGAGAATTGAAGAAAAAACTTAGTGCAACTTACATTCCAAAGCCACTCTAACGCACTCACCTCACGTTACTGCACTATTATACAGAAGTATACAGATGCAAATCTAGCTGGTTGTCAAATTTGCATATAGAAATCTGGCAGAAAACAAATTTTTCCAGAAACACCTAACCGGCCAGTCTCCCTTCGTCTTACCGATTTGCATGCGAGATTGCGGAGACGCTCTTCAGCACGGCACGTCCGCTGCAATTCCCCCATCTCTCGAATCGACCAAGTCATCTAAGAAAAGAGTCAAAGGTATCGCATAACGTGACGAGGATTTTTAAGAGATGTCAGATCTTTCATCTAGTGCTAGCAGATATGCACAAATCAAAGGATATGTAATAGGATGGGTCTGAATAAAAAATTCTGGAATTGAAAATCACTGCACCGAAAAAGTAGCTTATTGGGCACATTAAAGTAAGAAATAATTTAAAATCGGTAGATATGCAGCTTAATTGACTGGTTAAAAAAATTTTAAGAAAATTTCATGTTTTCAGCGTTTTCAAATTTTATTTAGTTTCAATTTTTTTACATTCCTAGATATCGACCAAGTCTTCTCGATGTTTTACAGGTTTAAGTAATAGAAGGTTTTTAATCAATTCCCAATTAAAACAATACACAAGCAATCGGAATTGGAAGCTCCGCGAATATTCAAAGTTTGATTTTGGTATTTAATTAAATTATTTTGTTGACCAGTTTTAATATTTTTAGAGAATGGCACAGTAAACTAGGTTTCTCTTTTTTGGCCAAGATGCCAAGACCTTAAGGCGCTTCCTAAGGCTTGAAGGACGAAATACAATCCCTCACAGGAGGGGTTTTTTTAAAATAATGTTCTTGTTTTTTTTTAATTAATTGAAAATATGATGCATTTAATGAGCCAGAAAAGGAGCAAGCCATTACCGTGAGTGTGCCCCTTGTGACACGAATATCGCACCATCGGTTCACCATGGGCGCAGTCACGGTTGCGGGTTGTTTCTTCCCAGGCGCATAAAATGCATCATATTTTTAATTAATTAAAAAAAAACAAGATCTCACTTCGAAAAGATCCTAATGAGGAATTGTATTTAGTTCTTTAGATTATATGTTTAAAATATGATGTCAAACAATTCGTAATTGCGGGAGAAAAATCCTCATTTGCAATACATGGAATAAAAATAAAGCCTTAGAAAGACCTTAAGGTTTCTGAATACCGAAAACATATTCAGTTGAATTAAAGTTGATTTACAACTTTTTCGAATTTTTGGCCAAAAAAAGGGAACCCTGGCAAAGCGTTGTCTGTACTCAGTATTTTTTAATTGAACATTGCCATCTTTTTATAAAAATATCACATTTTGAATGAAAAGGATTAACTTTTAAATTGTTGGATGTGACAAAATGAAATGCATTTTCCATAAAACACTTGAATCCTCAACTAAGCCAGCTTAATTTTGAACCAAAAGCTTTGTCTTTGCCCAAAAAATTGATTTTCAACAAAATACATAGATTTTCATTATAAAATTGGAATACATAACTAAATAGTTCCTTTTGTTTATACTTTTTTCGCACCCGTGTATTTGTAAGTGAGGAATAAAATTTTAAGCTAAAGTAGGTAAATTTTTACCAAAAATAGTTCGAATCATTTCGTACACAATTATTAAATTTGAAAGCCACTTATATGAATTTTCTTTTTTTCAGTTTAGAAGAATAATTTTAAACCAAGAGGAACTCATTTTTACCCAGTTGAATTCCAGCAGAAATAGTTGCATCTTCAACAAAAAAGAATAATTTCAAACCAAGAATATTAACTTTCCATCAAAGAGTCCGAAATTCACACGAAAATCCAAGAATTTTTAACCAAACAGTTGCCTCTTTTTGCTTAAAAGGATCAGATTTTTAACAAAAAAGGTTATTTTTCAACAAAAAAAAGACAAATTTTGTACAATTAGATTCTATTTGAACAAAAAAGTTCATTCAAAATCAAATATTTGAATTTTCAACTCCGATGATAATAATTTGAAAAACAGTTGGATTCATCCAACCAAACGATTTTTCTAAAAAATAATTCAATCCCCAACGAAATCGGATTAATTATCAACACACAGCTTCATATTTGCCCCGAAAATTGATAATTTTGTAAAGATTGTTGAATTTCTAAGACCACTAGATAAGTAAATAGATAAATAGAAATCTTCATAATTTAATGATTAAATAAAAGCAATTTAAAGAAACATTGAATTTCCTTTTTAAGTCGTCAAATTTTTTTAGGGTTTTCAAATTGCTTCTGTGCGCATTTCAAGAAAAAATAATTTAGGTTGAATTTGTTTATTAAACAATAGTTATTTAGATTTTGTTTTAGTTTGTCTTTAGGGAAGTAGTTCTACTTCTTATTTGATCCTAATGATATATAAATAATAAAATGAGGCCTTGATCATTAGGATTAAATAAAAATGGTAACTTTTCCCAGAAGAGAAACCAAAAACTGAAACTCTAAATAACTACTGTTAAAGAAACAATTTTAGTCTGATAAAGATAGGCGACTCAGATTTATTTTACGTAGTGCAAAATCCCTAAATAAAATTTTGTGAAGAAACAAAGAAATGCATTTGTAAATCTTTAAAAATGTTAGTTTTTTCAAAGTTACATTGCAGATACGTTAGCTACACGTTGCATATTTTTCAATTCAAGGAAACGATTGTGACAGGGCTCTGATTTTTATGTTTCAGTCAATTTAAATTTAAGTCAAGGTGAGAACCAAACCTGTGCTACAAATTCGGGTGTACTGAGGAAAAAATTCAAATAAATCATCTATGCTTAAAAATAAATGCAGACGCATTTCATAAACGTAAATAAATAGTTCAATATTCAACACACAAAAAGTAAATTTATTTTTGTGCACATCTTAATAAGCATATGGTTTTTTATGTTTTTACAGTTATGCATTTTTTTCTCATCAAATCAATGTACAATTCATTTTCATATGATTGAAAGTCATTGCAAATTATAATCACTTTTTTGTTGTTGTTATGAACAGTTGTTATAAACAAGTTAAAAAATCAAACATTTTCATCGGTAAAAAATTATTTTTTCTACTAACTCATAATGCAGTGACCTGAATAGGTAATAAACTATTAAGTCACTATTGCCTAAAATTAACATTCTATTTTTACAAATAATTTATATCTAATATAAGTATTTAACATTTCAATTCAGAAAAAAGGGGAGAAATAGGTATGAATTATATCTTAGAATGTAAATGATTAAAATGTTTTCAAAAAAATCGGAAAGATTTTTTTGTCCTCCAGGAACGTAAAAAAAGTTTAAATTCGTAAAACTTTAGAAACTCGGCAAAAAAGACATTCTTTGCACTTTTTTGATGGTGGGTAACCAAGCTGCATATCTGTGGATGTCAAATAATTCATACCTTTTTAGGGTCTCAATACGCTTTTTTTGCACGAGTAAAATATTTTAGTTGTTTTAATAAACTAATATGCGACATTACATTGGATTTTATACAAAATATTACAGAACAAAAATCTTCATAAGTATAAAATAAAAAATTTTGGCCCGTATGTGCCACACGAAGTTTAAATAATTATTTTAAAGTTTTATCTTGAAATACGGATGCTACTTAGAAAATACGGAAAATACGGAAATACTTAGCAACAAATTAAAAAATATTTTATTTCCCGTCCTTATAAATAAAGTTACTTGCTTAAACTAAGTAACTTCGATGTTCGACTTCACATAAATAAAAATCAAAATCACTATCTCTATATTATTAGATATTTATAAGGAAAAAAAACATGATTTATAATTAAGAGGCTTAGTCGTTGTACATTTATTCCTCTTTCGTTTAATTTTCCGATTTTTGTAATACATTTCGTTAATTGCAATTTAACGATTCATACATGCGTAATGTAAGGGATTTTCGAGTATTATGTAATACTCTGAAAGGGTAGAGGATCATGATAACACTAAAAAATGAGATACTTAATACTTAAATGGATCCGCGTAAAGAAAAATGTTCCTACAAAATTATAAAAATATCTTTAAAAACCCCGGAATAGAATATACTGCATTTTTCAACCTAATAATTTTTTAATGGAAGTTCACATCTATATGTTAAATATTACCAGAAAAATTATTATTTCACTAAATATTAATGTGTAAATTTGTTTTGTGTTTCAGGTTCGTATGACTCATACAGTGCATTATTTTCTATTTCCAAATAAACTTTGATGATCATATGGGTATGTAAAAGATGGAATTGGACAACCTTAAGTCCCTTAAATAAACATTTTTTAATTTAGAGTAAGTTTTTTCAATGTAATTTTTAAATAAAAAATCAGAGTGTTCACTTACCTAGAAAAGCTAGAATAGTCAAGAAATTTGTATATACCTCGAAATCCCTGGAAATTTCAGGGAACAGTTTTTAAAGTCGGGAAATTTTTTCGGGCCTGCTTAATGTTTTTCTTTTCTTACTTGTAATATAAAATGATATAAAAATTCTTTTTTTATTTGTAAAAGTAAATTAATAGTACTAGTATTCTACTTATTAATAATAAACTTCTTTTGAGCATTTTCGCTATTAGCCGGAAAATATATTTGTTCAAAATATTAATATGCATGGAAGAATAGAATTTTGAGCATGCAAATACAATAAAAATAAAATAAATTTTTATTAAGCTGTGATTCAAATTTGTGGACTTTTGAAACAAATTTAAGACAATCTTATGATTTTAATATTATTAATTTATCTTAATAAATAAATTATGCATTAATCGTACTACTAAGAAACTCCTTATTTAGAAAGTTACGTACACAAATGAAAAAACATTTTTTCAATTTTACATATGAATAGAACCCTATTTACATGTTCATATATTGTTCATAAGGACTTTAAGTTTTTTGCACTAATGGAAAAAATTAAAGACTCTAACAAATTTTTCGAATTTTTAGTGATTTTTTAGAATGCTGTATCTCAGTGAAAAATGGTCGTATCAAGGTCTTAAAAAAAGCATTTTGAACCTTTAGGTTTCAAGTTTTGAGGTCTTTTGATAAAATCTTTTTTCACTGAGATATCAAAATTTATATCAAGAAATACCCTTTTGTTTTTTGATTGACGATATCTCAGCAACCAATGGTCGCACCGAAAATTTAAGGGCAGTTCTAAAAAATAGATCAAATTTCCTACAAGATCTTCCACGTTGGATAAAAATTATTTTTTTAATCCATGACGTTTGCAAGTATTGTTTAACTAATTAAAAATTATTTAAACGATTATTGTTATTAGGTGTTAATTTTCCCTCTAAATAATTAAAGGTCAGTATTTAAAAATAATAACAACAAAGGAAAAGAAGGCTCAGAGTTTTATTTTTTATTAATTATAAATGGTTTAAACAATTTATATTTTGTTCAATTTGGTCCTACCAAATCTTTCAAAGAAAATTTTTTTTTGAATTAATGACAGAATTAATGAGTTTTGGGATATTAATTTAATTTTTTCCCCAGGTTAAAACATGAGAATTTGGGACTTTTATAATAATAAAACAAAATATAAGCAAATAATAATGGCTTAAACAATTGAGGTATAACTTATTTATAATGAGCGACATTATAAAAAGAAATTGTAAAAAACTAGAATTTTCAGAACTTTTCCAATCAAATGTCAGAGGCGAATAACTAATAATTTTTTAGACATTTAATAATGTCTTTGATACAAAATATGACTTCTGCAATTATTTGAGTTTGTAAATAATTCAAGAAAATACTATATTTATTTATTTTTGGTAAGAATAAATGTGAAGAAATGTACATTGCTTAAGTAATTTAAAATCTTATTCAAACAAAAAATGCTACACCTAAAGTTCATTAAGTGTGTCAATAATTGCAGGAAATACGAACATACCATGATTTGGAATTAAAACAAAAATTTACACAAATTTAAATTGTTTAAATAATTAAAAAATGCCATAAACAGATAATATCAATCTTAAACAAAAATTCTTAAACAAAATTATCATTATTAACAGGAAAAATATACATTGAAAAATAATAATCATTGTTTAAATAACTTAAGTTAGTTTAAAAATATTTAAAAACTTGTCACTTATAAAATACATCAATTTCTTTGTAAGATAGATAATTGCAAAAAAGTCCCCTCTTTGTCGTTAATTTTACCTCAAACTGCTATATTGCATTTTTTGAATAATTTCATGATCGTGAATTTCATGGCGTGAAAGTCAAAACTTACAGATTAAAAAATGGTTAATGAAAATTTCTTAACTAGAGACTGAAATTTAATCTCCAAATAATTTTTAGCAAGTTGTGCTTTCCCTATTTTCCCGAAATCTAAGCTTTTCTCTATTTAAATTCCATATTAATTTCAGAAGCCCAGAAGCACTTCTTTATATTTAACGATTAAAAAAACATGGAGTTTCTTTATCCAGGAACATACAAGAATTGGAGGGGGGGATCTTACTCACTAGAGTGATATATAAATTCTTACAGTACTTACATACGGATTTGCACTTTTCTTTCATATATAATGCCTTATGCAAAACATATTTTTAAATATTAAATTTCAAAAAAGGAAAATTAATTAATTTAAAAATTAAATTAATTTCTTTAACTTTAACTGAAACAAATCTGCCTGTCCTGGAAGAAAATATTTGCAAGTTCCCTCAATCAAATTTCCGAGAATAAAGACTCTAAATACTCATATAAACATTATTTCTGCATACTGAAACCTTCAAAAACCTACAATTTAATATTTTAGGTAATATAAGATTATAGGAGTTTTTGGTGGGACCCATCAGTTTTTTCTATATTAGATATTCTGATCGGGGCCCAAACCAGTTTTTTCTCGACTGGATATTCTAATAGGGGCCCCATCAGAACCCAACTTCAAATATGGTAAGATGGGGAAATTTCGGCACGAACAGAAATTTTGTTATACAATAGTTAATTTTGAAAAAATAATCATATTTTCTACTAGCTAATACAGTTTCTAAACAAAAAGTATGATTCCTCATCTAACAATATTTCAAAAACTTGGTCGTGACAGGCACTGACACTCGACAGGTGCTACAACAGTTGCGCAATTTGCTGATCAAGTAGAAGATCCAAAATATGTGTAAAAAGCCTTGCGAATAATTTTGATCAAATTTCGGAATCAAATTGATCAACTGTCATTTACTGTCAATGTTTATTTTAAGCCATTTTCATATCGTTATAATTTTACAGTTTTGACAACTTACATTTTAAATATGAGTTAAAAATTAATTTTAATAATTACTAGCATACTATTTATACACCCTCATTTAATTCATTTTCTACTACGCTTCAGCCCTACGTCGGCGTACAGGCCACGAGGTTTGAATACGAAATTCGTTATCCTGAAATCTATATACGAGAGGTCCTGCTCGCTCGCCGTATAACACCGTAAGCCGATGTAACATCGGTTACCAGTTAGCGCGCAGAGGCTTCTAGGGATTAGATTTGATTACCGCACCTAGGAACTGGTCCGAATTCTCCACCGCGTCGGTCTCCTGGAACCGTCAGAAATTACCTTATGCTTGGTGCGTGTCAGGAATTTTAGCGAGAGTGACGTAATCACATCTAACTAAGTCTACATTCTCATAGAATTTTCTCAAGGCACTGAATCAGTTTCCGAAAAAAATTCATTGACAAAGTTATGATTATTTGAATGTGAAAAACTGAAAATGCGAAAAAAAATAGTTAAGCATTTGCTAAAAGATGAATTTTTTATGTAATATATTCACTTACCTTTTTCTTTCTTATTCTGATAAAATAGCTCTTTTTATTTTGAAATGTATTTAAATCGTTTTACTCAAAACCCCTAAAATTTTCTTATAGATTTTTTTTAGATTCGTCATAATTTTAAAAGTATATTCTAGAATAGCGACGTTAATTACATTTCAAACAAACAGCATTATTTCTATTAAAAAAGTTTCTTCTTCCTCGCGCTATTTTCCAGAATTTTCCTAAAATGTGTATGAAATTCTGTCAAATTTATTTTTCCTTGACAGTACAATTTTATTGTGTCATAAAAAACAAGGAAGATACTAATTTAACAGTTTTAGCAACTTTTACCTCAAACTTTTTCCGTTCAAGTCTGCATTTTTTAAGTAATGGATTCTCTTATTTTTTTATCTTACTTCACCATCCTTTGATCAGAACATTAGTAAATCTGCTAAGTTTAAGTTAACCATAAAATTCTATCGCCGAGAAAAAAAATATATGAAAGGATCTTATGCACATTATCGCAAAAATATCGAAAATAATGCGAGATAGGAAAAAGTGTGAAGATACATTTTTTTAGAACTTTTTTAGAACAATAATGTTGTATCTTTTACCTTATTATCATGTATTGTTTTTTAAATGAACGCAAAGTTTATCGATTTATTATAGAAACTTCAAGGTGATGACAAATTTTTATTCTATGCTGTGGTTTTAAAAAGATAATGCCCATAAATTACGTAAGGATGATTTTCACTGTATTACTTAATGTATTAACAATACAACAATTATTTTAAGTGAAAATGTGATTTTAAACAATTTCGAAGGGTTTCCTACGATTTAAGGTAAGGGAAACCTCGACACAGTGAATAAAGTAACCTTCAGTAAATAATCATTAATTATGAGTACAAATAAAGGATAACTGATTATTTTAATTTGAATGTCTGATTTTAAAATATTTTAAAAGAAGTCCCGAAATATCAAATAATTTTAAATTTTTAACACAGGATTTTCAATTTCAAACAGGAACACAAAAAAAAAACACAAAAAGCTTTGAGTCAAGCGTTCCAAGATGAGAAGTTGCAAACTGATTGCAATTTGTGTACTCCGTTCTGAGAAGATTTATCTTAGGTGAATTTTTTCATACCAGTTAAAAAACTTTTACCAAAGTCATAATATACACTTTTAAGGCTTCTTGAAC
The DNA here is from genome assembly GCA_010014905.2 of Druon quercuslanigerum. NCBI lineage: Eukaryota > Metazoa > Arthropoda > Insecta > Hymenoptera > Cynipidae > Druon > Druon quercuslanigerum. Next base: position 38,334 of record JAAAKG020172056.1, read on the forward strand.
TTCGTGAAAATTTCAGGAAACTTCAAAAAGTTTTATGAGTTTTATGTTGACGTAAAATATGTTACTGGAATTGGTGCAAGTTTTAAAGTGCATGGATGTAATCAAAAATTCTTTATTCAATTATCCACAATTTTTCTCTTTATAATAAGTATTACTATAATTTTTTTAATTATATTATTGAATTTTATAATGACTGCATGAAGAAAAATACTCAAAGAATTTTTTGATCAGACAAGCACCAGGTCGGTTTTTACGATTCTTTTTTAAATTTAAAACATAATTTTCTCCAATTTTTAATATATTAATATGACTAAACTTATTAATTCTCCTATTTTAATTTAAAAAAAACAACTGATATTTGTAACAAACGTCACTATCTCAAGTTGTAATGAATAGAGCCATCATCTGTGATGGTGTTAAGTAGTAAAGTATATTTTTAGTCAGACCATCTGCAGGAGCCTTTCTGTTTGTTATTTTTCACTCTAAATAACAATGTAATAATAAAAATAACAATTCTACTAGTATATAAGCCAACAACAATTAATTTCTTACTTGTGCGCTTTAAAAAAATCTTTGTGCTAAGATGAATACACTTCATAGAATAAATCAAATCAATATAAAACGAACTATTCAATATGTTTGGTGCAAAAATTGTAAGTTTTCTTTCCTAAAAATTAGTATTTCATAAATAAATATATATTTTTTGCACTAATACTTTCTTCTATAAATAAATCAATATGAATGGCACACATCGTGGTGCGAATAAGTTTTTGGACCGAAACCCCCCAGGACGTTCTTTAGTTAATTTACGATTTATATTTTAATACAACATTTTCATGATTTTTTTCATTTTTCTTTGGCGTTGTAGGATAAAAATTTGTAAATTTTCCTATTCCGATTAAAAAAATTACACTTTACTGATTTGTCTATCGACCATGATGATTTCAAGTAGTAATGAATGGAGTACACATCTCTTACGTCAGATTATCTGCATGAGCTTTCCTTTTTGTTGTTTTTCACTATAAGAAGAATGGACCAAACATTTTTGTTCAAGAATGCTAAAAGATAATTGTACTGCTTTGTGGCCCAACAAAAACGAATTTACAACTTGCATGCTTCAAACAAATCATTGTACTAACGTGAATAAAATTATTAAACTAAATGCAATCTATATAAATCGAGCTATTTAATATTCCTTGTGCAAAAATGTTGAATGTTCTTTCTTGCAAATTTATATTTTATGAATAAATATATGTTTTTGACACTGGTATATTTTTCTTTATTTAAATGGATGATAGTTTCACAGTGGTGTAGAGCATTCCGGTTTAAGTATAGTATTAAAATAAGTGTTTGGTCAGACAACCGCAAAGACGCTATTTAATTAATTTACTATTCATTTTTTATTTGAAATTTTAATTCGCTTCTTAAACTTTATGTAGAGGAATACAATAAGAACTTGTCAGTTTTCTAACCTGAACGACAAGTATTAAACTTTACTCACTTTTGTATTAAATATAATGATTTTAAATGGAGATGAATAGAGTCGACATCTATTACGGTATTAAGTAGTATAGGACATTTTAGTCAGCCTACTTGCAGGAGCCTTCCCTTTTGTTATTTTCAACTATGAATATAGTAGATTTCAATATTTTTACGATTAGTAATGCTAAACATACTAATGTGTAACCCGAAAAATATCAATTTACCACTTTCAGAAAATATTTGTAACAGGGTGAATAATGTTGAAAAACTAAACCAATTTAATATAAAACAAGCTTGCTAATATTTCCAAAACAAAAATTCGAGATGTTTTAAAAATTGATACCGTATAAATAAAATTACGTTTTTTATACATCAATACATTTTTCTATTTATAAAGGAATACAAATATGACACATTGTGGTACAGTGCATTGAAGAAAAGTCTGAACCCGGAAAAGAAAAGTTTTCTTAAAGAGGGCACACTTGATTCCTGAAGATCAATACGAGAAAAATTGCCGACTTTGCGAAAGCCTCTTTCGAGACTCAACTGCAGGATGTTATTCAGATTTATTCAGTTAACCGAAGAAAACAGATTTGGCGTCGAGCTTTGCCTATATAGTAAATATCCACCAGCAAACAAAGTATCATATCGGATAGTACAGAAACAGATGCCGCGCGCATAACAGTATCAGCCATCGACCTTATTCCGCCAGGCGGAATGTTACCTTTATGAAACTTTCTAGTCGATGCCAAAAGCATATTAGCATACAAGGTTACCTTAATTTGTAAAGTTTTATACATAAGCCGCTAAAAATACATCTCTATGTATATTAATCTAGAAAATATTCCAATCAGAAGAAACCTAATTTCCAAAAAAGAGTCTTTAAATATCTATTTTTACATATGGTTTCTAGATTTAAAAATTAAAATTTAACTAATTTAGACAGAAATTTAGCAAAACATCATAGAAAAAAGGTATGCACATTTTTTTCGTTTAAACTACATTTGCAGTATTTAAAAAATCGCCGGGTTATAATTAGTCATACACCAAGTCGCTCAATACTACCTCTTGATTATATTTTACCAAATTTTAAGTTCTTTCAAAAAACCCGTTTATATTTGGCCATATATCAATTTGGCCAATACTACCTATAAATTATATATAACCTCATTTCCATAATTAAAAACATCCACCCTCTAATTAAAATTATTTAAAATTTACATACATTTATGAATAAGATATTTAAAACAATAAATAGTAAATCAAAGAAAATCGATCAACGTATTAGATAGAAAAATTAAAAATTATAAAAATATTCCATATTTTATCATAAATTATATATATATATATATATATATATATATATATGTAAACAATAGGCCATATAAATATAATAATGTCAAGCACACTGATTGACTTCCTTTCATAATTCTTTTAATATTTTCGAAATTGTATTCTTGAACTTATTTATATATTATTTAACTCCGTTATAGGATTGCATTCTTTATTTATTAAACCAATAAATTAAGCAATGGCCATATTGAGCCATTTTTAAGCATTATTGTTACCTAAAAATTACTGCCGAATTCTACTTTTTTATTAAAATTTTTTTATGTCTGAATTTCTTTCTCGTTAACTTGGTTAGATTCAATCGACAAAAAAGGTTTTTTTTAGAAAATTCTCATTTTGCTTCATTCTATTCAACATTTATATTCTCATTATTATTTTTTTATATCAGTAACAAAAAGGGTCTCTGGTCTAAACCTGTCAACTAAAATTTCAGAAATCTCATATTGCGATGAAAACTCGTTATTATTTTTGCTATTTTCAATATTTTTTTTAACAGTAAAATTTTTGTTGTTCATTTACTAGAGAGACAAAGACATTTCAGTTTTATAACATGTGAATCAAAATTGAACGTTATATTACAGTTTAAAGCTATTCATATGTTATCTAAAAGGAATACAGCGGTGTAAACATGTTATCTGCAGTGTTCTACCGCAGTTTTTCTATTGTTCTCCCGAGGTTTGCAGATTTTTGCGTTGTTTTTTAAGCTACGGAAAAGTGTTTTGTGTCAAAATGTTTAAAATCGCAAACAGAACACAGATGGGCTTGCAAAAAGTTTCAATAGTTTATTGCAGTCATTTGCTAATCATTTAAACATAGTCACAACAAACTTAAGCCTAAGCCTATTCTACGAGTAAACTGAGCCGTTGTGAGAAAAATCACGGATTTCGCACAATACGCCATAAGCAGTTAGCAGGTTTAGACCGCGGAACCTTCCTATTATCTACATATTTTGAAATTAGAGTAGTGAGGTATAGCTTTTGATAAAAAATTGCATAAAGAATAATAATTTTTCAATTATGTCATGGCCACTGACTTGTCCTGAAAAATTAATTTAAAATAAATGAGTTGAGCCTTTTTACATAAATTCAATATTCAATTATTATAAAAAAGATTTTAATGTAAAAAAATGACAAGAAACTGAAGGCCACTTGAATCAAGTGCAAGCTGGAAACCTTTCCCATTGCACCGTAGGTAACCTGTATGCATTTTTTTAAAGCCTTTTTTCTCGAGAATGGCTGAAAAGCGCACCATACAACTTAAGCATATTACAAGCTTGGTAAATACCTATTACTAGGAACAGCATTCATTCAAACAAAATTTCAAAGGGTTTCGATTCCCCTTTAAATAACTGAAAATAGTAAATAATGAAAAACAATAGAAAATTATATGAGATATGTCTGCACAGCTGAAGAATTCTGATTTATGCATGTGAATAAAAGAAAGGTAGAGAAAGGGAAAGTAGCATAGAACGGCCAGCGATGACGTTAATACAATACAAAGCAGCATCCCGGTCGTAAAAGTCCTGAGCAGAATTTAAAATATGAATTCATAGTGGTCACGCAAATTTCGTGTCCTGCGACCGTTTCCCATAACCGTTGACACTACGAGCACTACAAGGGTCGAGTTTGAACCTGAGGGTATTCTATCCGATCCTTATCCTTTTTATACCCCAGTAACTTTCCTTCCGGAAGCCGCTGATCTCGTTTTCGCCATCCGCAAAGCTCAAATCGAAAATCTTATAAGAAAAAAGGACGTCATAAAATCAAATGTTACACGAAGCTTCCTGCAGAGTTGAATTATTTTTCGAATGGTGTTTTACACAGAAAAAACTGCGACTTTTATTAGATTTGATCTTCGGTTCCAAGGAAGCTGCAACAAAAAGGAACCTCTATTACTGAAAAATAACCCAAAATGATGAATTGTTCTAAAGCAACCTAAAGTATGAGTTCTAACAGAGTTTTTACAGAACTCACTTTTTTCCTTCGGCTCACTCAGAAGGCTTTACAAGTTAATGATTTGACTTTAACTTTTTAATACAAATTACATAATGTTGCTGTGGCAAACCTGTAATACAGTAACAACAATTGTAAAGCTTAATCATTCTTGAAAGGAAGATAATGCACGTCAGATGCGAATCTTTTTAAGATTATATAGAAAATCTGACTTTTTTAACTTCGCACGTACCTCAAAGCGCAGGTATATTTAATATAACATAATGTACACTTGCATTCTTACGTTAAGATTAACTTATTTTAGGAAATGACGTATTTCTATCGTTCAATTTAATCTGTTAAAAAAACTTTTGTTACTATTCATATGTATAATTATTCATAGTATTTATTGCTTTTAAATAGATCTGCGTATTTCAGTACATGCGCAGTTGAAGAAGTCGGCAATTATACTGGTCCATCTATCGGATATTAAAGAACTAAAACATAAGCCTCAAGAAAAAAAAATTTAGCTATGGGCTATTTTCAAAAGTTGTGTCAACCTATGTTTTACTTAATAAATAAAAGTACTAAATTTCAATACCTAATCAATTGAAGCGTATACTGAACAAAATTTATGTCGCGAGAAAAAATATTGTATTCTACTTTTAAAAATAGAAAAACTACTGTTGATGTTTCAGAGATAAAACTTTATTTTTATGTTCACAATTTGAACATACGCAATTTACTTATTTAACAAAATTTGGTTACCTGAACATTTTCAGGGTTTCATATGATTTATCATAATCTCGTAACAATGTCTCACAATGTTTCAGAATTGGATTTTTTTGTGAACAAATGAGTCTCCCGGTCACAATTGTTATCTGTTTTTGATTTAATTAATTGAAGCTGAATAAATTCCCTAGTGGAACGATTATTGATTTTTTGTTTGTACACAATTCTATGCAAACAGCAATAATAGAAAAATGTTGTTTTCAGAAGAAACATTACTCTAGTCCGAAAAAATGCTTTCGGTCAAATAAATATAACGAAAAATCTGTGAATATGAAATTTCAGTACATAAATAATCAGTTTGATGAGTAAATAAATTGTGATAAACAATTACATAAACAATTACTCTAATGAGCTGTTTTAGCACGGGAAAAACGTGAGCTTCAGTATATTTGCTAACATTTATTACAAACGTATCATCTAGTAACAAAACGATAAAAAAAATAAAGAATTTTACATCGCAAAAACAAGAAATCAAAAGTCAGCCTTGAAGGATCACTGGAGAATTTTGTTCATCTCTCATATAAAAAAGCTAAATCGAATAAAAATTGTGCCCTTTAGACTGATTTATTTGTGAAAATCAATTTATAAACCACTTCTCTCCCTCTCTGACATTGCCTACAAAAAATTATTTAATCTACGACTTTATAGTTTTCTATTGGTCCCAAAAAGCGACCATACAAGAGCAAACAAAAATATAGGAACCTTGTGAAAAATCCACTTACTATTTCAATTCCAAATTTTAAGCTCAATTTAAAGCTCTGGGCATGTTGGATATAGACATCAGTGATTGAAAAATAAGAAAAATGGGGAAAATCTCGTTTTGCAGACCTCTATGATGAAAGCTTTTTTTATAATCTTATTTCCTGAAAGATGGATCAAATTGACGCTTTTGGTATGTAGCATTAGAGATGATACATTAAATTTACTATCTTGTAGTTATAATTGATAACACTTTTTCTTTTTGAAAAAAATAAAAAATCGTATAATTATTTTTTTATGATTTCTTTCATATTGAAAAAGTTATTTGTTTAATAGGTTCATGTTTATTTTTTTCGTTTAAAAATAATCTTTTCATTTTGAAAGGTACCATTAATAATATCTCTATTCTTGAAATTATGTTTAATATTTTTCGGAGACCTGCTGATTTCGCAAAAATATAATATCTAAGTGTTGTGAGAATGCTGTTATGTTTGCTGATCTTGCGATTCATTTCTAATTCCCATCAATGGTTTTAAAAAATCTAAAAGAGATTCAAAACAAACCTCTTTGGTAAGATTCTATTTACATGATTTTATTTAGATATCGTATAATCATTGTTTCTCTTGCAAACAAGAAGTTCTATAAATAACCTGATGATTTAATGTTTAAAGATTATCAAGCAGATTTGGTATAAAACAATAGGGATTAAAGATTTAAAAAACTATCAATTTTCCTTCTATCTTAAAATTATAATAAATCTTCATTGAGTTCGTAAAAAAAGGATAACTGCATAGCGATTATTTTATGATTATTATTATTACATGAGAACCCAAAGGGCGAGGTACAGCTTAAAGCTGCTTTCAAATCTAAGCATGAAATCAAATTGAAAAAATTTCAATTTTCTTTTCATTATCAAAAATTATGTCTAAAGATTAAGAAAAAGTGAAAAACCTCTAGAGAACAGCGTTCCAAAAGTTTTAAACAAGATATTTGTACTGTCTGAGTGGGTCTTACTTTACAATATTAAAAGACTTACCGAAAAAAAATATTTTTCTTTTCTCTTTAAAGTGATAAGGTTTTAATCACCATATCATATTTTTTCTGTAAAATGTATAAACAAAATAGTATAAGAATATAAATTATTTTTCTTTGAAGCAAAAGCGTTAAAATATGTATTAACAACCAAAAATAAATACTTTTATCTGGATTTTAAAGCCTTCATATCTGATTCTATTCATTACTCACAACATTAATGTTCTTAGAAGAATTTTTTCAAATCAACGTATTATCCTAAAAGAAACCTTGTACCTTGTTTGGAAAGCTTTTACCCAAATTATCAAAAATTTCCATAATCTTCAATTTAAAAAAAAAATGTGAATTAAATTTCCTTACGAAAATAGTGGGTAAATAAATCCCCATTTCAATTATTTCCTCTAAGCTTGACATAATTAACTAAACTCGCCCTCGTATACGGATAAAGGTAACCCCTATTTTTTCTTTCATCTCTCAAAAGTTTTGTCCTCAATTCTGTTTTTTTATAGTTACTATATTCTGGAAAAGCAAAAAATAATAATAAAGGCACGAAAAGCGCGCATTCTATTACGGCTCGTGCAGAAAGAGTTCATTCATATTCTCATTCCCATTGAAATCTGAAAACAGAGTCTTTCTAGAAAAAGACGTGCCTGCTCGACAAATCTTCACGGTCTTCTTTAATGAGAGCAGAGAAGAATTTCCAACGAGAAAAAAAAGATCTCTGATAAGGAGAAGAGGCTTCCTTCGTTAATGCGAAACTTATCGTGAGAAGCGACGATATTCTCTGGGTGGCGCTACAAGGCAGCGTCGACGCTGGTATTTTCCAGCGAGTTCACCCCATTAAACATTTTTGCTATCTCGGTGGGATCGGCGGGAGGTTGAAAGGGTGGAAAGGATGGCTGAGAGAGGGTGGAAACGAGAGGCTGAGTAAGGGGGTGACAGGAAACGGTCGCTCGCTAGCTAGCCGTCGACGCCACCTGTTGCTTTTCCAGTCGAGTCCGCTTTTCTCCTTGTCTCTTTACACACTTAGATCCACATTCCTCTCTTTCGCTCTCATCTTTTCTCGTCCCACTTCTATCCTCCTCAAGCCGACGTCCCTATTCAGACTGAGACGAGATCTCAAGAGCGAAAGACGTGACTCGAGACCACTTACGCACTTTAACTTTTGTTTCAAGAAAGCGAATTGTTTTCATGTACTAGATCTGGCCGGAAAGTATTCGACCTTGAGTTTCACGAGTATTAAGAGTTAATTCTGCTCAATGGCGATGATATCTTCTTGATGGTACTCCTCTTTAAAAGTTACAGTGTTCTTCAAGCGAGCTTTCCACTTTCGAAAGCACTCCTTAAAGTCACCTTTCGGAATAGCTAACAGCTGTTTTGTCGCGTTATATTTTATTTCCTCTGCTTCTTCAAATTTGCACGGAAAAAAATATGGAACCAAATAGTTGTCTAGTTTCGAAACTTATTATTACCAAAAATTTGTAAGAATAGAAAAGTGTGTCACATAGGACGAACAAATAACAAAAGACGGACCGCGCCGATCTTGTTGACTGTAGTAGCCACTCTCTCCGCGGTATGGGACCGATTCGGTCCCATGCTCGGCAGAAACAGCTACCATCGCTACTATACCATACTATAGTATACTCTCTCGCTCAGCGAGGCGACCCCGTTTTGCCGAGCATGGGACTTCTTCGTTCCCAAGGTGGGAGGCGCGGAGTCACCTAACTATTTTGGAAACAAATGATCTCATACAAGGCAAATTTGTTTCTAAACACAGGGATCAAATGATCCCTGCACTCCTAATGGGATATTACAGTTCCATATTTTTTTCCGTGTGTTTTTAGAGGATACTTCAATTTCGGAAACAGTTAGAAATTGCAGCGAGCCAGATCTGGATTGTATTGGGACTGCGGATGTTGTTCAAGGTTGTGTTTCACCAGGAGTTGCTGAATAATCTATGATGAAAGCCAGCACTGTGGAGAAAAATTACTTTTTGATTAAAAATAAAATACACCCTCAATCGAGGGTTCATCAAAGAAAAGAGCATATAGCGGAATTCGTGCGGATAAATATTGACCGTCAAACTTTTTGTCAAAAAAGAGCTAGAGTCGGAAATCTGAAAGTTGCCTTTTATAGAGAATTTCATGGCGCATCTTTTTTGTAAATACATAATTGTTGTACGAATTTTTCTTTTCGAGTTATTTAAAGGAAATTTATTTATAGCAAAAACAAAAATTTAGTCGGTTTTGTGAGTTCTACTCGCCGAATCTTTGGAGGATTTTAATATTATTGTTTAAAATTGTTATGCAACATTCCGTCTTTAAAAAGGGTCAGTGTGAAAGTTTTTTAATATATTTTTTTGAGAAACTCCAAGAGAGAAAGTTATTCCTTAGAAGTCAAAGAATTTTTTTAATAAGTTTAAAAGTTTTAGCGACTGTTGGCGATTATTTTCAAACATCCTTTTTGCAAACAAAGGCGGCCCTGGGTGATTCGGCACAGAGCCATTCTCGTGAAGGGGCACGACCGTTAAAAAAAAAACGCTATGAATAACTATCCTTGATAAATAGGATTTTAAAACTTTACAAAACACTTCTTTGACTTTTATGGAACATCTTTCTCGATTTGAGTTTTCTCGAAAGATCATAATAAAAAACTTTATTTTTGAATTTTCTAAAAATTCTCACAGTCGTAAAAAATGGTCGAGAGTGTTGCATACAAATTTCAAAGAAAAGTATTAAAATCCGCCAAATATTCGGTGAGTAGAGCTAATAAAAGTTATTTTTTGCGAAAAATGAGATTTTCTTGAATTAACTCGAAGATAAAAATTTCTACAACAATTATTTGTTTACAGAAACGTGCGCTATCAAAATTCTTTATATAAGTTAATTTTTAGATTTCCGATTCTATCTATGTTTTGAAAATAGTCTGACCGTCAATCCTCATTCGCGCGAATTTTGTTTTTTGTCGATTTCATCTAATTAATTGAGAACTTTATGATAATTTAAAAAAAACTCATCATTTGTTGGTTAATCTTTTGATTTATTGAACAAATGCATAATTTTGGAATCTGTAAACGGAAAAATTAGTTTCTTTCGACGTAAGTCTTTTCAATCGGGAACTTTATAATAATGTCAGCGAAATGAATAATTATTCTATAAATTTTGCATTTTCATGTTATTGGCGAGCACCGGGAACGTTAAATAGAAAAAATGGAAAATTTTTTTGTCCTATTTGTTTATTTATAAAAAAAATTCAAAGCCTAATTCAAAAATCAGGCTTAACAACTCTATTATAAATGCTATGAGTATTTTTTTCTTAATCGGTCCATATTTGTGGGCTGTATTTTATTTTGAACCTAAAAGTAATTTTTTCATGTAAAAAATAAAATAAAATGTTCTTATTTCGCTACGCCCTAAGCGCCTTATATAAATAATATTCCTTTCTGGAAAGAACACTAAAATGTTGCGAGAAGGAAAAGAAACATGCTGATCGTGTCATAACTTTTTTGTATATCTGATCTGGATTATTTGGGTGAGGAGGAAAATAATTGCACTTTGCAGGGAGATATTTTAATAAGTTTTGAGGGAAAATACATCTAGTCCGTGTTTTATCTGTTGAGACCTTTAAAAAATGTAAAATTCTGTTTAATTTTACTGTTAATGAATCTTGTTTCGATTTATAATATTGACAAAAAAAGCTCACTCATTATTTTCAGGAATTTCAGAAAATAAATATAAAGGTTGATTTATTTTGTTGAAATATAATTCTTTACCTGAAATTTTAACTTTTTTCCCTTAAAAATTGATTGCTTTTATTTGAAAATTTAACGATTTGCTTGTAAATTTATTTTGTTATTCCCAAAATAATATATATACAACTATATATTAGTGGAAGAAATTAGATACGTAATCTTCTTCACTCAAAATGCTATTAGGTGCTTGGTTTAAAATTAAACCACTTTATTAAAAATTCATTTTATTAGTCTAAAATCAATCTCGTTTTTTAAAATTTTAATATTTAATTTTTGTAAATTTCGTCTTTTTTGGCTAAGAATAAATTTTCTTATCAACTGTTACATTTTCGTGGGAATTCATCTTTTTGGATATTCGACTATTTTTTATTTCAAACTAAAATATATTCCTAGTCAAAATATTAGCTATTATATTTTTCTCTGCAAACTAATTTTTTTAAAATGAAAATTCGACCGCTCAGTGGAACTTCTTGTTAAAAAATTCATTTTTTTGTTAAAGATTTATAATTTTAGTTAAAAATTTAATTTTTTATAAAAAATCAAGTAGTTTGTTATAAATTATATTTTTATTTTCTAAATTCAACTATTTTGATGAAAAGTTATATTTCTGTTTCGAAAGTTCAATGGTTTTTTTTGGTTTTTTTTTAATCTGTGTTTTTGTATCGAAAGGAGTTTCTTTCGGTAGAAAAGTTCTTGGTCCCTACCGGTTTTATTTTTTGGTGATTAACTTTAGTTGAAGAAGAGGAGGAGGCGTAAATTGCCAGTAAGCGTATATAAAAAATAAATATTTTAGCCTATAATACTTTAATTATATATTGTTATTTGATTCTTTACATGCTCATCCTCATTAGAAAGTATTAGTTTTATATAAAGTTCAACTTCATCGATTTTCATCCAATCTCCACATTTTGCGAGATTATTTAAATAAAAATACGTTTAATTTTTGGTTTAATCATAATAACTCTCTCTTTATACAAAACCGATTTTTCGTTTAAACTATGTGATATACTAAGAAAATCGAAAAAACCATTTATTTTCTTTAAGAAGACCTACAATATCTTTTTCAAACTTATTCACATAGACCTTACGGTTGTTTTTTTTTAAACGCCGAAAATGCGAATAATAAATCGAAAATTCAAATGTTTAGCCGAACAACGAGTGATACGAATTGGCAAATGTTTTAATAACAAGAATCTTAATTTTTACATATATTGTTACGAAATAATCTAATAAATGACAATTCTTATTTTATAGCAAATTATAACTGAATTAGGGACTACAAAGATTTTCATTAGAACAATTATTTTTATTTAATTATTATTTTTTTATAGCCATCAAATTTTTAAAAGTCAAATAGAATTTTCTTTGGCTGCATAGCGACAAACAGTTGATCTAAAAAAACTTTCTAAATCAAAGAAACTTTTTTTTGGGTGTATTAAAGTATACTGCTATACAGTAGTTCATTTAAAAATAGTTGTTAATAATTTAACTTTCACACATTTTTTATACACTTTTTCAATTGATTGATTGATTTATCCTGCTTTGCCATATTCTTTACAATAAGCAAAAATATAATTTAAAATATAAGAAATAATAATATAATAATAAATAATAATAAATAAATAAATAAATAAATAAAATAATAATAATAATAATAAATCTCATTCCCAGGCAGCCCTCGTTAATTCCATAACTGAGGGTATCAAATTACAGAGTCAAAATAGGCCGCAACGCTCGCGGAAAAACATGAATGAATCGGAAAATGCGAGTAATGCCCCCTCGTACAACAATACGCCAAATGTTAGCGCACCCACGACTCCTAATCCAGCCGTGAATGCAGCCAATCAAAGTGATTCTTCTCAGAGTGCAACGGGCCCTTTAAATAACAGTGGGCCGGCAATTCTTAATAATTTAAACTCCCAGAATTCCAATAGTGCGTCACAACCTGCAAGTAGTCCTGCCGTCTCGGGTAAGAAATTATATTTTTCATTCTACTCGATTATTTTGCCTTTTAATTCATTTTAATCGACACACTTTCCTTCATATGAAACCGGTGTTACCACCTCAGTATTATATTATAAAGTACAATTTATTAATTTTAAGTTTTGCTAATCAGAGGGCCCTTTGTGCGTACAAACTAAAGTTTGTTTCCATTTCTTCAGAGGGCCCACAATATGTATTGTGTTTGAGATTTTGGCTGCAGAGTATTAATTTTTCCAGTAATTCATTATTTTTATTTAACATTTTTTTTCCATTCAGCACCCCCACAGTGCTATATTATAAAGTAATTTTCTCTGGAATTAGTTTAAAACTTGAACTGAAAAAATAAATGAAATTTTTTAGGAAAGCAATTTTGATTTTAAAGCAAAATATAAAATAAGAATCATTTATATTTTTCAATGAATGTTCATTGCTTAATTATTTTTATTTGATTACTTTTTTTCACAATATAAAATTACATAAAGATGAAAGTTTAATATTGTTTAACTAAGAAAATAAATTTATTATTTGCTTTGAGGTTTGTTATTCAATATGGGATATGATTTCTTTGATAAAAGTTTATTTATATTTATAATTTTCTCTATTCCAATTTCATAATTTTAAAAATGTGTTTGATGTTTTAAAATAATTATTTGAATTAAAACTTTAAATTTATATGTCCACATTTTTTAAGTTTTTATGGAATTATTTAAAAAGATTGTTTAATTTTTATTGTTATTTACATTATTATTATAACTTCAAATTTTTAACAAAATATAGGGTAAAATTATTTTGATGTTTCAATAAAAATAATAATTTACTGCTTTTTATAATAAGAACCCATTAACTATTAACTGATTGTTTTTTTTTCTGCGAAAAACTGAATATAAATTGTTTTCAATTATGTCAGATAAATTGATTATTTGCATTAAGGTTCTGTAATTAAATATGTGATATTATTTCTATGATACATTTTTTTGTTTCAAATATCTCCATTACAATCATTTTTTCTCATTTTTACGATGTTGGAAAAGCTTATAATTATCTAAAAGTTTCAATGAATTTAATATTTTGAAGCTTTAAATTATTTGAATTTTTAATTATAATAATGGTTTAATGCTTTTTTGGTTATGACAAGATTGCATATTTATTAAGTAATTATGTTATGCTTGAATTTTCTGGAATTATTTCAAAAGAAATAAAGATTTTCAGAAATTAAAATTAAAATTGAAAAAATATATACAAATTTAAAATAATTTGATTTTTCCAATGGCACTAATTGCTTATAAGTACTTAAAGTTAAACAAAGACAAGTTCAAATTAAAAAAAAAAATTGAAAGTGAAAATTTTTTTAAAGTTTCAATGAACATAATTTTTTAAAGCTTTAAATAATTTGAATTTTAAATTAAAATAATGGTTTGATGTTTTTTTTAATGATTGAATATCTTTTAAGTAAATATGTTAAAACTTGAGTTTTCTGGAATTATTTAAAATAAATAAAGATGTTCAGAAATTAAAATTTAAAAAAAAAACATATAAAATTAAAAATAATTTGATTTGTTCAATGGCAATAATTGCTTATAATTAATTGAATTTAAACAAAGACAAGTTCAAAAGTTCAAATTTTAAAAAATATTGAAAGTGAACATTATTTAAATGTATCAATGAACATAATTTTTTAAAGCTTTATATTCTTTGAATTTTCAATTAAAATAATGGTTTAATGTGTTTTTTTTCGTTTTTAAAATGATTGAATATTTATTAAGTAATTTTGTTCAAACTTGAATTTTCTGGAATTATTTCAAAATAAATAAAGATATAAATAGATATAAACATATAAAATTAAAAAATAATTTGATTTGTTCAATGGAAATAATTGCTTATAATTAATTAAAGTTAAACAAAGACAAGTTCAAGTTTTAAAAAATATTGAAAGTGAAAATTATTTAAAAGTTTTTAATTTTAAGTTTTGAAGAGTTTGAATTTTGTTATTATTGTGAAAAATATTTTGTTCAAAATAAACTATTTACTTGAAAATATATGTAGTTTTTTCAAAA
>JAAAKG020172057.1:0-27296 GCA_010014905.2 Druon quercuslanigerum
GCCTATAATTTATTTAGTTTAAATTAGAATAAAAAAGGCTCATTTTATATTTTCAAAACTATTTTTTTTCACTTATCTTAAATAAATAATTAATAAAATAAAATAAAATAAATTAAATAAATAAAAATATTCAAATTTGAACTCTTTTGAATTTTAGGCTTTAAAGATTGATGCTTCAAAAATTTAAACTTCAAATTTTTTTAATTCAAGCCCCTTAATTACTTGCACATATTAAATAGAAGCTTTTAGCACTTTTCAGTTGACCAATTTAAAAATTAAATTTGGCTAAACGGCATAATTAGGAATTTTTAACTTTTTTAAGTGTAAAGATCAAATATGCAAAAAAAAATATAAATCTACGCTATAAATTAAAAAAATTATAATATGTTGTGCAAATTAAAGTTAGGGCCCTTAGAAATTGAAAGAATAAAAATGTTCTTTAAATTAAACACTTTTCTCCATTACAAGTTAAATTATTTTAATTTTAAGTAGAAACAAATTATTAATTTTTGAATTGTTATTTATAAATTAAAATTTGTGATCGAATATTTTAAAATATATTCGTAAGAAAAAATTTTTAGTTAAAAATTACGTTAAACTTTTTCAGAGATCTTCAGAAAATTGTTCTATTATCTTGAAATCTTTTGTAATTATTAAGTAACTTTCAAATTTTATTTTAAAATCTTCAAATATATACATTTTTGTACAATTTTTAGAATATTGAAAAATTTTGAAATATTGTTGAAACTTTTTAAAAACATCCAAATACCTTTTAAAATGATTTGAATTTTTCCTTAAAATTTTTTTCAAGAAATCTTGCATTTTTATTTTCCTGAAAATCCTAATAAAGTTTTTTGAATTCTTTTAAATTTTCTTAAAATATTTAAAATGCTTCTAAATCTTGTTTTAAAACTTTTAAATATATCTTAAACGTAGTTGGATTTTTATTAAAGCAATAATTAAGTGGCCGGATCGTATAAAGGCGTATAAAATTTTCTCGTGCGAAATCATACTCCCCTGGAGGCTTTAGAACAAATTTTAGAATAAAAATTTTTGAAGGATATATCTGGACGTAAAATTTTATTATGCATCTTTTTTCGCCAGACAAAAAGGTGTCACATTTTTAGTTACCGAAATAAAACCAAAAAACTGACTTTTTTGAAAAACTTGATTTTAATCCGTTTTTCACTACAACTCGTGCTCACTACTTCACCTTTTGATATTTGTAAATTAAAATTTCAGGGAATGTGCTTTATGATGTACTTCGATTGACAATATGATAAGAGTTCAAAAACATTGTTTTTAAAAATTATTATTAATTTTTTTCTGATGTTCAACGCGAATCGAACAGTTGTAACTTCCAGCGTTTCGTTTAGCGAGGGAATTTCGTGCAGACAAATACTTCTCGCGACGAAAATTCAGAGAAAGGTATAATGAAGATTTTTTGAAAGGTTCAGATCAAAATGTTTAATAGTTTAGGAGTAGTTATGATTTTAGTAAACGTCCGCGCTGAATTTTTCGTGAGATATTCAACTTTATTAAGCTTAAAATTTAATTTAATGTGCACTGTCCAGAGAATAGTTAAGGACTAACTGATCTGTTTTATTTTTGAAATAGATTTAGACAAAGTGTAAGAAAATTTGTGCATAGGTTTCTTTTCAAAATGCATGTTCAAGGTTGCTTACGAGTAAAGACGAATGTCGGTGTAAACATTAGGTGTACTTTAAAGTATCCTACATTCAAATCTAAAGAAAACGGAAAAATACATTCAAAATTAAATATAATTCATGAATGTTTTGTAAACTTATTTTTCTTTAACTGTTACTCATTAAAAAATTTCATAAGATCATATTATAAGCAAAAACTCTCTAGCGAGCGAACATCGCACAGCGGAGTGCATAGTAAGCTCGAAAACTCCAGCGCTGACGTTCACTAAAATCATAACTACTCCTAAACTATTAAATATTTTATTCTAAAACTTTCTAAAAAACTTCATTATACCTTTCTTCGAATTGTTGTCGTGAGAAGTATTTGCCTGCTTAAAATTCCCTCGCTAAACGAAACGCTGGAAGTTAAAAGTGTTCGATTCACGCCGAACATCAGAAAAACATTAATAATAATTTTTTAAAACAACATTTTGAATTCCTATCATATTGTCAATTGAAGGGCATTTTAAAGCACATTCCCTAAAATTTTAATTTAAAATTTCAGAAACTGAAGCACGAAGCACAAGTTGAAGTGCAAAACGGATTAAAATCAAGTTTTTCAAAAAAGTCAGTTTTTTGGTTTTATTTCGAAAACTAAAAAAGTTAAAAACTTTTGTCTCAAAGGAAAAAAGATGCGCAATAAAATTTCACGTCCAGATATGTCCTTCAAAAATTTTAAATCTAAAATTTGTTTTGCAGTCTCCAGGGGACTATGATTTCGCATGAGAAAATTCTATACGCCCTTATACGATCCGGCGCCTCAATTGCTCACTTTTTATTTATTTGCTAAATTTATTCTACTTATTCGCCTAAAAATTTGAACTCGAAATTTCCAAAAATCATATTTTGTTTTAACTCGTTTTAAAAGATATTTAGAAGTCTTGAAAAATTTTTGAAAACGATTTGAAATTTTGCTTGATTCCAAAAACTGTAACATAAATTGTATATTTTTGAAGATTTAGAAACTACTTAAGATTTAAATAAATGAAATTTTTTAATTTGTCCAGATTTTAATAAAATAAAAATTAAATAAATATTTTTAAAGATTTTGAAATAAAATTCTGAAGCTATTTAAGAATTTCAAAACTTTTGAAGTTAATACAAAAATTTTATAAATGTTTCTGGAAAAATTTAAAGCAATTTTTTTGTAAACAAATTTTCACATTAAAACATTTGTTGTTTTCGTAAAAGGAAAATAGTTGTGTAATTTTCAGTAAATAGTCAAACAATTTTAATTTCAAACATATAAATTGTAAAGTTTAAAATGTAAATGGTGAAATAATATTTCTTAGATTATATCTCTAAAATTTTAAATTCTTTTGTTAAAAATTAGGACTTTTATATTTAAAACAATGAAATTTTGGCAGATTCAAAATAGAAAATCACAATTAAAAATGGCGAACAGTGATGCATATTAAAAATATAATCATTTTACTGTATAATAAGGTTTATTTTAAATTCTGGCATGTTTAAAAATTGCGAAAGCTTTTCTCTAAATTATTCTGTGAAAAATTTTAAAAAGTTTGCCTTAAGAAAATCCATACGAGAACTAGGAGTTAAAAATTTAATTATTTTGAATTTCGTATCAGATAATATTTTTAAATAAATTAACTATACAATTCAAAATTAAAATCACAGTAATCTTCTTTGATATTTTTTAAATAATTTTTCTACTTCTTTTAACCAAAATCACCACGCTATAAAATGTTAATGTTTAATTAGCCAAACATTCGATTACTAAAACAAATAGTAAAACTATCACTAATTCAGATTTAGAGAGTACTGAGTGGAAACTTCCCAAGTAAGTTTATAATTTTTGACGTTGAAAAAAAATAAAAATGAAGTATTGGACAACAATCCACTCATTAGCGTAAAGTCATCTCATGAATTTTTTTTACAAAAATGCATTAATTTATTTAGAATGTGTGATTTCACATTTCTGCATTATTTTTTAAGAAATTATTATTTCGTCATATATTCATGAAAAATTAATTAAAATTTCAGTAGATGGTGACCAATAAATGCTACACACGGAATTTGAAATTTCTTAACCGATTTCAGAATATTTTCTTTAAAAGATGCTCAGCAACAAATTTTTAAAAGAAGTGACAAATTTGACCATTTCGGCTTTGGCAATTTTTATCTTGACAAAAACCAACAGAAATGAACTCGAGATTATCTAAATAAGTTTATTATTGTTTGACTTATTCATTAAAAAAATATAAATAAATTCTTACCATTGTTTGTTTTATTGAAAATTTTTTTTAGCTTCGCGCAATTAGCTAAAATTTTTCATAAGTTTCATAATTTGTAACGAAAAATTAGGATAAATTAACATTGAACTAACATTCTCTTAAAATTTTATAATCAATAACATTTTTTCGCCAAGAAATTTTTTTTCATAAAGCATATGGGCCAGCTTTAATCAAAAGTTCTAAGAAATGTCATTTACTGACTTGCTTATTTATTTGTTAATTATTATTAATATTAATTAATTGTAGGACAGTCTTCCATCAAGAATTAGCCGTATTCGATACTATCGAACTAAAGATTGTAACATTTTTTAATATAAATTTTTATTCACATAAATAATGAAAATCGTTATTTAGTGTCTTCTCTCCACTTTCTGAATCAGCTTTAGTAGAATTTTGTAATATGTAATATGAATATAGTTATATAAATAATTTAGTAAAATAATAAATTTTACATTTTTTTAAAACAATGTTTATAAGAATCAAATCCAATAATTTTTAAACAATTTCGTAGGTTAATCATCGCAAAAAATATAATTATATTCGAAGAAGAAACGAACTTTATGGATATTTGTTTAAATAAAATGTTATTAACAATATATATTATTTATGTTTGATAAACCTCGAAGTATACAAATGCCTTTAAAGGCAATTGTCAATCAATTATTAGTCAGAAAAATCATTTTAGTTAAGAAAAAAACTCATTTGTGGAGAATTTATTTATGAAAATGTTTATAAAAACTGTGAATGTTAACTTATGCTAATTTTTTTCTCATAAATTACACTTGTAAGAATTCGTTAAAAAATTGGTTGTAATGATTAAATTAAATATTATTAGAATTATTTCTGTTCTCTAAGTGCAGATGAAATAATTCCAGCTGATAGTGAGTTTCTTAAAATTTTCATCAATTTTTCATAAATAGTTTACGAAAAAGTATTTTTTCATTAAATAATGCAAAAATATTCAATCGCACACTATAGGCTTACTTGGGAAATCTCAACTCTACATAATGCAACTATTACTAAATATAATAATAATAATAATAATAATAATGATAATAATGATAACAATTTTTATATTCATCCCACAAAGGGTAACGGGACTGAGCACAAATATTATAATAGTTATACGAGAAAAAATTTTAAGTAAGTTAAAAATGTTTTCTTTATATTTTTTATAACACCAAAACTGAAAAAACGATCGATATTAATTTTCATGTAATCATTTTTCATCTATAGGTATGATATGGAGATGCAAATGTATTTTTATAAACAGGAATATAAAACATTTGATCACGCTCAATACCAAAAAGACGGTCTTGCAGTATTTGTCAACTGGCTCACGGTGAGAACTGCAAAAGAATTAGTTGCAATACTTTCTTTCAAAGAATTCGTTTTTTTAAACTTAGAGAAATACACCGAACTCCCGCTTTTAGTCCCTCCGTTCGCGGGCTTCCTAGAACTGCTGGCTTATACAGTTTCTCAGGAGAATAGGGCGAAAGCGGTTGCGGCATTATATATCTAGATTTATACTAGACTATTATGTGCGCGCGCCTAATTTTGTATTCATTTTTATCATTTACCCAATTTTCAAATAACTAGTTATTTATTAAAATTTTTTACCAGTCAAAGTTCGTTTGAATGAAAATCTGCAATGATGTATTTAATGAATCTATACAACGTAGAATTTACTATTTTTATGAATAATATTAAAGAAGCGAGATATCATTCGAATATTTTAATTTTTTTTATATCATTTTAGATTTTAGTAAAGTTTGATAATGTGAAAAAGTTAATCAGTTCGTAATTAATTAATTAGGTTAAAACATAAAAATCAACGAACTATTATTTTTATTGATACATTAAAATAATTTCTACATTATATTTTTATGAAGATTAGAATTATTAATAACATTTTTAACTAATTTCAGAAGAGTTAAAATATATTTGTGGAAATTGAACACAGATACTTATTCACCAATAATTTACAATTTTACAAAAATTACATAATTAAAATAAAGGTATTTTAGAAGTAAAAAAACTCTTTTTATACAAATTTATGTTACTTAATTGAACCAAATTAAAGATTAATCTGTATATAATTTACTATTGTAAACAAAAGTATTTAGCTGATAATTAATTAATGACTTACCAAAATTAAAAGAATTAAACAAATATTTTTATCAATTCAAAATATTATGTAACTTAAATAGCGGTTCTC
Organism: Druon quercuslanigerum; assembly: GCA_010014905.2. Taxonomy (NCBI): domain Eukaryota; kingdom Metazoa; phylum Arthropoda; class Insecta; order Hymenoptera; family Cynipidae; genus Druon; species Druon quercuslanigerum. The sequence continues at coordinate 6,180 of JAAAKG020172057.1, forward strand.
TAAATATAATTTAATTACAGAACCTTAAAGTAAATAATCTATTTGTGTTAATTAATTGTGAAAAATTAAAATTCAATCTTTATGTAATTTAATATTTTAAAAAAATCAGGTAATAATTAATTTATGTATTTATAAAGTCAAAAGCATTTAACGATTGTATTAAATGCAAAAAAGTATGTAAAAGAGAATTTTTTTAACTTGTAATCTTAATTGTTATAAATAAATGTTATTAACAGATAATCTTCACTAGGGAAAATTCGTCTAAAAAGCACATGTTTGCTTTATAATTTCTTGCATTCACCCTTAAGATTGTATGCGAGGCCACTTAAATTTGAAATTGCATGTCATAAATTAATTTTATAAACAAATAATCTAACAAAATGTATATCACAGACATTCATAGTAAAAAAAAAATTGTTTTTTCTTCTGACCTAGGTGAAATTTTACTGCCAAATTTTTTTCTGAAAAAATTGTATTATGCATTAATATTTGTTTATTTTATAAATAAATCCACATTTTGGGCGTTTTTAAGGGAAAAAATGGTTTTTTCTTCTGCCCTAATGGAAATTATATTGTGAATAATATTTTCTAAAAGAAATTCAGTAAGCATTACTAGTTGTTTCTTCAATAAACAAATTATGCAAGCAAATACACATTTTATAAATTTTCAAGCGTGAAGAACTCGTTTTTGCTTTTATTATTTTTATCAGCACTACAAAGGATGTTTCTAAAAAAAACGTTTGCTATTTTCCGCTGTTTGTCCATTTGATAAACAAATTATACGTAAAAATATATATTTTTGCTTAAAAAAGCCGAGAATATGCATTTGTTTATAAAATTTGTTTGTATAATTTGTTTCTAAAATAAATAAATATTAAATTATATTAAATTATTTAAAGAAATTATAATTTAAAATTCAATTAAAAATGACCCGAAAAAAACGATTTACTTCTGCCGTCAAATTTCTACGAAGTACATTTTTTTTGCATAATTTGTTTATAAAATTAATCACTAACATTTAATCTTAAATTTAAATTGCTACGTATCATCCAAATGAGGAAATTCAGCAATTTTAGAGAAAAAAATTTATTTTGAAGACGAAGAGCTCGTACTGTCGATTGGTTCTTAATGCAATTTGTTTATAATAATTAAATTTATAGTTTGACTTTTTTCTTATTCCTCTGCACATTGAATCTAAGTGACGAAAAGTATAAGACAATTCTTTTTCGAAGATAAAAAATGTAATTCGAAATGTCGACATTTTTATCGCCTTTTTGCAATAACATGAAAATTAAATAAACAAAAAATTGATAATGTGCTTTAACCATCTTCTGAAAAAATTAGAACTGAATTTAAAAAAATCTCAAATCGGTACATAATTGCGTTTTTAATGTCAGAATTGTATATTTTTTCAATTTTTATTATAAAATTTGTTGTAAATGGAATAAAAGAATTTGTAATTTAATATTGATGTAGCTGCAATTGCCTAATTTACGCAGAAAAAGTGGCCAAATGTTACTAAGTTTCAAAATCCAAAAATTTCAAAACAATTTCAATTAAAGTCACAAGAATGAAAGTAAATTTAAAAATTAATTAATTAATAATAATTGATTTATATATACATATATAATATTTTTTATTATAAAATATATTAAGGAAGTTGTCGTGCCAAAAATCTGATATCTAAGAAAATAGTTTTTCTATGATTTTAAGAATAAAAATATTATAACTGATGTCATTTAAAATAAAAAAGATTACTTTGCATGAAAAGTACTAAAATTTCCAGAAAAATATGTATTTTAACCAGTTAATTAACTGCTTATTTTTTCCGCGAAAACATTTTCCACAACTTTATTCTTTCCAATTTAAAAAATAACTAATTATTATCAAACTATAATTGTTTATTTAAAAATTGATTTTTTAAAAAAGAATTTTTCTAACGATTTTGAGCCATAGAAGAAGTCTTAGAAGTTATACAAATTTCACTTTAAAATTGGAAACAGTAGAGGTGTAGAGAATGTTTCCGTGGAAAAATAAGGCGTCAATTATTAAAATGCAATTATTTTTTAAAAATTGGTAAGAACTAGCAGTCAGAAAAAATTCAAATGGAAAAGTGATGGTTAAAATTAATGTTTGTTCTGTGATTTTTAAATTTTTTTATAAAAACTAATGTTTTTATTTGCATTAACTTCAGTTATAATATTTTTATTCCTAAAATCATAGAAAAACTATTTTTTCCGATACTTGACTTTTGGTGCAACCAATATTTTCCAAAACACTAAGAATCTTTTGAATCAGCTTAAATTTTGATAGAATTTAAAAAAAATTTTTTGAATTCTTCTTCTTTAAAATTATTGGTAATACACCAAACCCCCGAAATCAGTCCTAGGCCATTTGAAGGCCTCCCCCGACACTTGACTAAAAGCGAGAGTTTGGTGTAACTTAAAATAAACATCAAACCATATAGATTCCATAGTCATAAAAAAGAACAAATTAAATTCGTTTTTACCAAAAAATTCTATGTTATTAACACAACCTTGAAATTTCAGTCTGGATATAGTAATTACGACCATTTCTTCGACGAACTAGAAAAAGAATTATACAAAGTACGATCGATAAAAACAGGAGCAAAAATATATCAGTTTCCGTTAGCAAGTTTTGTGAATAAATACTTTCCAGCAACATATTTTCAATATTACGAAGGCTCTTTGACTTATCCATCTTGTGCAGAATCTGTGCATTGGTTCATATATCTACCTTATACTCCGATTAGCGATACCCTAGTAAGAATTTATATTTCTTAATCGTATATTGTGCACCAAGGCAACGAAAAAATCTTTATATGGCCAAGCGTAAGTTTCTTAAAACACGCGAGATATTAAAAAAGAATTCTGCCTCGGTACACACGATATTTTATATAATAAGAGTATTTTTTTCGAGTTTTCTTATGATATCATGTCTAGGTTTGAGGTTAGTTTCAAGGAAAGAGTGCGCGTCGGTCGAAGTAACGAACGCGCATGCGCGCGCATGCGCTCGCATTTCTCATGGACAATAAATTGCAACCATGAAGTAGTATATAAGGAGACCCCCACTTCCATGCACCCTTTGGAAAATTTTGACGCACAGATTTGTATTTACTTAGTTGGCGCCGTTCGTTGTGCCTCTTGCGGAGAAGCGTTGAAGTACAAATTTTCCAAATTGTACTATTTCCAGTTAAAAACGTTCCAAATTGTACACTTTTAAATTAAATTGCGAAAATTTTACAATTTTATTAGAAGCGTTTGGATATTTGCATAATTTCTAATTTAAAGCATGCAAAATGAGGAAATTTTATTTTAAATATAAGAATCGCGAATTTCTATGATTTGAGGTTATGAGAATATTTTGAAAATAGAACAAGTTTAAAAGGTTTAAAATGAAATATTATCCAAACACAATTTTGAAAAATCGATTATTCAAAATTAAAAGGAATTCAAATTGTATTATTTCTAATTAAAATCGTTAAAAATTGAAAAAGTTCAGATTACAATTTTTTTTAATGGACAATTCTATAAGAAAGGTGTTGAAATTCTATCATTTCTAATATAAAGTGTTTAAAATTGAACTATATAATTTTCAATAAAAGAATCTCGAATCTGAAGAATTTAAGATTGAAATTTCGAAAATGGGACAAGTTAAAAACGTTAAAAATGAAATACTTTGAGATTACAATTTTCAAAATTCGGAACAACTTTCTTCTGAATATTATACTTTTAGTTATAAATTTTAATTATTTGGTTAAAAATTGTATAATTTGCGTAAATTGTTTACAGTTCTACTGCTTAAAAGTAATATTTGGGTGTTCGAAAAAGAAATAAAATCTTTTCTGGATGAAAATTCGACTATTTTTAAAAATTTATTTTTGCTTTTATAAAATTAGAAATCCATTTGTTTTATGTTTTTTAGTTGACAAAATTCTTCGTTTGGATTGAAAATTTAATTTTTTTCGTACAAACTTATTTTTTTTTTGTTAAAAGATTCAACTTTTCATCTTGCAGAGTCAACTATTTTTTTGAAAATTTATCTTTTTGATTTCAATCATTATTTTTTAAAAAAGAAATTTCATTTTTTTTAACGAAAAAACAACTTTTTTGTAAAAAATCATTCTGCTTTGCTTGAGTATTCAACCAACTTGTTTAAAAGATTTCGTTGAGAAACTTTGTTAAGAAATTACTTTTTTATGTTAAAAATTTATATTTTGAGTTGAAAATTGATCTCTATTGTTGAAAGATTAATTATTTTGTTTCAAAATTAATCTTTTACGTTAAAAAATTCAACAACTTGGATAAAACTTAAAATACATTTGTTAAAAAAATATTTTAAAGGCATTTTAAAGGTATTCGGTTAAAAAATTAATTTTTTAGCCTTTTTTGGTAAAAAAATAATTTTTCAGTTTGAAACTCCATTTTGTTGAGTGAAAATGCATCAGTTTCGTGGCAAAATAATTTCTTTTTGAAAAGTCATATTTTCGTTTGAAAATTCAATTTTTTTAGAGAAAATTTGACTTGTAAATTGAAGGTTCAATAATTTAGAATTAATTTATTTATTTTTGAGTAAGAAATCTTTATTTTTTTGGAAATTCGTGTTTTTGGGGTTGAAATTTTTTTCATTTGTTGTATAAATTTTATTTACTGAAAATTCAAGTATTTTGTCAAAAATTCATAATTTTTGGTTGAAAATGCTACTGCTTAGAATTAATATTTGGGTGTGAGAAAAAAATTTATTTTCTAGATGAAAATTCAACTATTTAAAAAAATTTCTTTTTGTTTTTATGAAATTAAAAATCCATTTGTATTGGGAAAATGTCACCTTCTTCGGATAAGAATGTAATTGTTTGGTTCAAAATTAGACTAATAGACTATTTTTTTAAAAATTTAACAATTTCGTAGAAAAATTATTTTTTGTTTAAAATTTATATTTTAGTGTTGAAAAATGAAATGCAATCTTCTCTGGATGAAAGTGCCGCTTAAAAAAAGTTGTTTTTTTTTATCACAAATTCATCTGTGTCAGTAAAAATTTTCAACTTTTTGAATTAAAATGCAACTTTTTTGTAGAAAATTAAAGTAATCTATTAAAAAATCATCCTTTTTAGTTGAAAAAATTCGTCTTTTTCAATTTTTTTTCGTAGAAACTTTTTTTTTTGTTAAGAGATTAAATTTTTGATCTTGGAGAGTCAACTATTTTTTTTAAATTTATTTTTTTGATTTAAAACTTTATTTGTTTTGAAAGAAATTTATTTTTTGAACGAAAATACAAATTTTTAGTAAAAGAAATCATTCTTCTTTGCTTGAGTATTCAACCAATTTGTTTAAAAGATTTAATTAAAAAACTTTGTTAAGAAATTACTTTTTTTGTCAAAAATTTATATTTTGAGTTGAAAATTCATCTCTTTTGTTGAAAGTTTAATTCTTTTATTTGCAAATTATTCTTTTTAAATTTAAAATTGAACTACGAGGGTACAAGTTACAATAAATTTAAAAAAAAAATATTTCAAATGCTTATAGGTCTTTGGATGAAAACTTAATTTTTTAGCCTTTTTTTGTAAAAAAATAAGTTTTTAGTTTGTAGTTCCAGTTTTGTGGGATAAAAATGCATCAGTTTACTGAAAAATTAATTTTTTGCTTAAAATTCATGTTTTTTGTTTGAAAATTTAATTTTTATAGAAAAAATTTGTCTTGTGAATTAAAGTTTTAATAATTTAGATTAACTTTTATTTATTTTTTTAGTAAGAAATTTTTATTTGTTAGGAATTTGTCTTTCTAGTTTGAATATTCAACTATTATGATAAAAATTTATTTAATCAAGTAAAAATTAAAGTATTATGTTAAAAAGTTATCTTTAATAGTAGAAAATACGTTTTTTGTTAGAAATAAATTAATAAATTTGAAAATTTCAAATTTGTATATCCAATACTGTTTTATTCCATTTATAAAATATTTTATGTTAAAAGTAAGAAATCTTCATTTGTTAGGCATTTGTCTTTCTAGGTTGAATATTCAACTATTATGATAAAAATTTATTTAATCTATTAAAAATTTAAGTATTTTATTAAAATTTATCTTTTATAGTAGAAAATACGTTTTTTGTTGGAAATAAATTAATAAATTTGAAAATTTTAAATTTGTGTATCGAATTCCGTTTTATTCTGTTTATAGAATATTTTATGTTAAAAGTGGTACAAGATTAAAATGCTGGTATTGAAATATTAATGATATAAAATAAAAACTGAGTCAAGGTAAAATCAGGAAATTTTGAAAATGTTTTCAGTTTCGAATTCTTCAGCAAAAGGTGCTGCGAGCGATCCAAATTCACTCGTCAACGTTTTCCGGGAGTGGGCCCTCCTTATTTTACTTCATGATTTTAGCTAACAAAAATTTACCTTGCTGCACCAAATCACGCCGAGAAAATGAGTAAATCATACTCATGTTACATAAAAATATCTAAAAAAATAAGTTTCGTATTTATTTACTACTATTATTTTCTATTTGTATTTTTTCTTCCAGCTACACGAATTCTGGAAAATAAATCTAAATTTGGGATACCCATCGAATATCAGACCTACCCAGGCGCCAAACGGTCGTAAAGTTAAGACTGTGAAGTTTCATACTGATGATCGTAGTATTAGTAAGTATTAAAGGTTGGTACATGGCGCTCGGGAAAGGTTTTTTGCAGTTTTCCTCTCCCTTGGCCAAAAGTCCAAGCAAATGCGAGCGCTTCTATGCAAAATCCGGCTGCAGACGGTGTGTGGTAGATAATAAGAATATGTGTTTTTTTTTTTAATATGTGAATGTCATTAATAATCTATTAATTTTAAGATTGAACAATAAAAAGTTGGCAAAAAGAAGCTAAAGTTGGTTGTAATAGTAAACTTCATCCCTACATTAAACTCTATTCCTATCTACGGCTAAACAGCCAATAACTAGCGGCTGACCAGATGGTCTGGCCTGGGACTAGCCAGAAAAACTTTAAACTTTTGGCCAGGCCCAGACCAGATCATCTAGTCAGCGTACAGGGCTGGAAATCTGGCGGTCTCGTCTGGCCCAAACCAGCGCCAGAACATTTTTTCACACGGGTTTTTACACGGAGAAAAAAGGATGGTCAAAATTAGAGGATCAAAATTTAGAAAGCCGGATTGTCCTTCTACACGGTCAAAGGGCCCTTCCAACATTTATTCGACAAAGTCAAAAATACGCTCATTTTAAGGCCAGTCTGATTTTTATATGAACAGCAGACTCACTATTAGGGATGAGTAAGGTATCTCTCTCGGGATGGTCAATACGACCATCTTGTTTTCCCTCATTTCGATCATCCACGAGGGATCAGATAAGCCATCGGATATGGTCATGTATAAAGTGCGTGCATTTCTTGAGGATTTTATTAAACGATCTTATTCTGTAAGTACCTGCTTTAAATAAGTAATACATTGAGTTTTAAAATCCCTTAAAACCATTGAAATCCTCGGAAATTTTTTAAAATTAAAAAAAAAAAGATATTGAACTAAGTAGAAAAGAGTAAATTTATAGAAATTCAAGTAAATTCATAATATTCAAGAGAATTTCAAAGAATTCAGGGTGAAATCCAAATTTCTTTACACCTTAAAATCCTACAAAATACCTCACTCCTCATAATGTACTAAAATATTATAAAATTCTGTGGTATTCTTTGATTTTTTTGAAATCATGGAAAATATATTCAAATACATTGAGAGTTTCAAAATCCCTTGAAATCATTTAAATCCTCGGAAATCTTATCAAATAACGTGAAATCTTTTTAATCATTTAAAAATCTCACAAGTCCTGTAAAATCGTTCCATATCTTCAGTAATTTTAGAAAATTCTTCAACCTAGAGTATTTCAAAAGCTTTAGAATCACTTCAAATTAATGAAATTAATTTTTAAAAGTCCTCGGAATCTTTTAAAAATGCTCTAAAATACTTCAATCTTAAAAATCTCTTCACATTATTGAAATGTATTAAAATTTCTGAGAATCTTTATAATAAATTGCCAGAAATAAGAGTCAAAGAATGCAACATAATTCCAAAATAGGCATAAACACCTAAAATGAATAGTGATTAACCCACGAATAATTTTTTGGTAAATAAAAATTAACCATTGTACTCTTTTCATTGGATTCACAGATTTTTATTATTTTTGACAAAGTGTCTAAATCAAATAGAGAGAGTACCCATAGGGACTGGTCTGTGAGGCCTGGGATTAAAGAAAACTTTATTGACACCAGGACAAAAATTAAAAAAAAATCTCATTGGTAGAGTTTCGTTCCATCGCCGAGAAAAGACGAGCTGATACTCTGAATTTTTTTCTTCTGCTCCTCAATTTGCCGATTCAACTCATCCATCTTTCTCTGGAGTTCACTATTTGCACTCTTGCTCTCCGCCAAAACCGGATTATTCTGCGATTTCGAACCATCTTCATCATCTTCAACATCATCATCATTATTATCATCACCATCCTCGTCCATCCCCCCCGAAATGTAGGGCTCATCACCATCCTCCTCATCCTCCTCATCCTCTTCCTCCTCATCCTCTTCCTCCTCCTGCTCCCGGCTCTTCGCAAGTGTCGACGTCAAATCAATCTTTGACGACAATTAATCTCCGGAAAGTCGTGGGACCGGTACCTCTAGAGAAAAAGGTTCTCTAAGTACTTTAGGCTGTTGTTCTTGGTGGTTCGGAACCCACCTTAAACTGTAGGTCCCCCTCCCACAACCAAGTAAGTGTGTGGGAGGTGTGTTAAGGAATAGGAAGAAGATAAAAGAAAAATGTAAACCCTTAGGGGACCCATTAGAAGCTTCCACTAACTAATAAGTAATAGTAATATTAATATTTACATAACTTATGTGATATTTGACAAATTTATTTTTAATCTTTTCGAGGTTAATATAAGTTTGCAGTAGAATATCATTATTTCAATGATCATTGGTAATTCTAGCATTAATCGATTAAACCAAGATTTTGAAATAGTATAATTGAAAACATATTTTTTGGATTTGCTACAAGGAGTAGAGAGAAAAGTTAGGAAGGGAGAAAAATATGATAGAGAAAGAGATGAGGAAGAGGACATAACAAGGGAATAAGTAGACAAGGTGTTGGGAATAATAAAGGATGGAAAGCCACCTGGTATAGATGAGATTCTAAATCAAGTATGGAAATGTGGAGGGACAGAACTAGAGGAGTGGGCATGGATAACTTTTTATCAAGTGTGGAGAGGAGAGAGGTGGCCGCAATTATGAAAAGAAGGAGTAGTGATACCAATAGTGAAGAAAGGCCAAAGAGAGAAGGTTAAAGATTATAGGGGTGTGACGCTGATGCCAACACTGTATAAAGCATATGTAACTATTTTGTCGGAGAGATTTAAGAAAGAAGTTGAGGAAAAGAAGATAGAGTCACCGAATCAGACAGGGTCTTAAAAGTAATAGGCTTGATGGACAAAATATATGTTCTGAACTATCTAGAAAATAAGGGGATTAGAGGAAAAAAGGGACAATGCAAGAAATGTTCGTGAACTTCAAGGCAGCGCTTTACTCGTTAGAGCGAGGCAAAATAGAACAAGTTATGGTGAAAAAGGGGATAAGAAAAGGATTAATAAAGAGAGTATCGGAAATTTTTAGGAAAAAGGATTGGGGAGGAGTTAGGATAGGGAAGGAAAAGATATATACACTGGCATACGCTGACGACATAGTGCTGATGGCAGAGGATGAAGAAGGGGTGGCGGGTTTAATTACATGATTAGAAAAATAATTAATAGGAAAAAGCTGAATTTGAATGTAGAAAATACAAAGATAATGAGGTTTAAAAAAGGATGGGGGAGACAGAAAGAATGGACGTGGAGATGGTAAGGAATAAAGATAGAAGAAGTGAAGGAGTTTAAATATTTGCGATAAATTTTGCAAAAGAATGGAGATAATAAAGTTCATATAACAGTAAGAATAAAAAAAGCAGCATGGGGAATGAAACAGATTTTGGAAGCCGGAAAAAGAAGGTTAAAAAAAATTGGTGATGGAGACTGGGCTATTTGATACGCTGGTATGGCCGGTATTAAGTTATGGGGCAGAGATATGGGGTTGGAAAGAAAAAAAAGATATTAAGATTTTACAAAAAAGATATATAAGGTCGACATTAGAGGCAGATTGGAGGACGCTAGGATATATAATGACAGTAGAATCACAAAGGGATAAATTAAGTATTAGAGCGAGAAAGAGGGCATGGAAATAAGAGACGAAGCTGCGGTAGGAAAAGGACGAGAAAGTGTTTAATAGAGGCAGAAGAGAGGAGAGGGAGTGCGATAGAATTAACGAAATGGGAAGAAGAATAGAGGGAGTTCTTAGATGCTAGAGTTATAGAAGGCGGGACTGAAATAAACTATGAAGAATTGGAAAAAAGGACAGGGAGAGACAATTAATAGAAAGATGGGGGATGATTGAGGAATCAAAATAAAATAAATGGTAAAAGATGATGAAAAAGGAAGCATTACTAAAGTATTTAAAAAAGGGATAGGGAGAAAGAAGGTGGACCAGAATAGGAAGATTTAGATTGAGAAACGGGTAATAGAGGGCATGTATTAAGAAAAGGAAGAGAACAGAAAGTGTAGAATATGTGAATGGGAGGAGGAAACATGGGAGCACGTATGGGGAGAATGTAGGAGAGGAATGAAAGATAAAGGTAGCTAGCAAAAGAATGTGTTTAAGATTCTAGGGGAGGATCGATTAGGAGAAGAATGGATGAAGGCGTTGGAGGGTGTTAGGGGAGCAAATTAGAGTGAATGAAAAAATGCATATGAAAAAATGGCAAATTAGAGGACAAAAAAGTGAAAGAATAAGGAAATGAAAGTCGCCTAGATCAGAAGCGTGAAGATGGTAAGTAATGGATATGTAATAGCATAAATAAGAAAGAGCTTATGAAAAACAAATATAGACTGAAAGGAACGAACATTAAGGTGCCAGATGGCGTAACTCCGAGAGAAACTGAGGTCAAGAACTGGGTAAAACAGAAAGTGAGGATGGCTCAGAGGAAAAGAGTTAAGGCTAGTTGGGGAAACATGAAGTGGACAGTGGGGAATCGTTCTTTTTACTGGAAAGAAAAAGAAAGTGTAACAGAAGGACCTAGTTTTCAAGGGTTTCGTGGTGCCAGGAGGCAAAGTAAGTGCCTTCTTAAAATATTGCAGGGACCAGGAATGTGCTGGAAGTTAGGGATTACTGAAGCAAATATGACCTGGTCATATTTCAGGAAACCTAGTTATTGTAAAGTGGTGTTTCGGGTTTTGTAAGTAAACTAGATACAAATTTAATTTGGAGTACGGAAGCAGTAAATAGAGACAGTAAAAAAGGTAGAGCTAAAGGGGGGCACTTGATTGGGAGTAAAAAAGTTATAAGTACAATAATGCAAGAGTTTCTAAATTTAAGAAAGAATTGTACATCTTGATAGCCAAAATAAGAGGAAAGCGCGATTTAATTTTAGTGGCTGATTGAAATGCGAGAGTGGGGGAAGAGTGCAGCGACGGGGACTGGGACAGAGGAGAGTCTGACATGGGGTATTCTAGGGAAAGGAAATCAAAGGTCAAAGTGTTAAGTGCGGAGGGTGAAAAATTCTTCGAAATTTGCGAAGAGCAAAGTTTGAGAATTTTGAATGGGAGAATCAAAGGAGGCTGGGAAGGAAACCTGACGCATATCTATGGGGAGGGAGGCTCGGTCCTGGATTACGTACTGCCCATGGAAAGTGGGAAAGATTGTCCAGTTAAAAAAGTTCAAGTCAAAACCAGAATGGAAGCAGACCACCTACCACTTGATTTTGATTTGGAAGTAGAGGGTTCCTTTTATAGAGTGAAAGGGCAGAAAGGAAAAGAAGAACGAAAGAGGTGTCTGGGGTGGAATAAGGAAAAATACGAGGAGTGCAGAAAAGAAATGGAGAAACTGTGGGCAAAGGGAGTTGATAACAAAAATTGAGAGGATAGGTGGGAAAATTTTAGACAATCCTTACGGAAAGCCGCAGAGACAGTTGGCCTTGTTGTGAATGTGAAGAAAAGGGATAGAAATGGATTTGATAAGGAATGTGAGGGACAGAGGGCAACTGTGCGGATAGCTCTGAAAAATTTTCTTGGGAAGAGTTATGAGGAAAGGTAAAGGAAAGTAAGAGCATGGGAAGTTTCTGAAAAGCTATATGAAATTATAGACAGAGGGAAAAAAGGAGAATAGGAAGGGTGATTGGGAAGAATAGATGGTACGAACATTTCCAGGATCTCTTGGAAGTAAATAATGAAGTGGAGAATAGAGCAGAGATTCAAGACGAGAGGGAGGCGAAAGCTAATCGCGGGTTGATGATTGATTGGATAATGATCAGAAAAATGAGGGAACAGAGAAGGAAGGCCTAAATGGCGAAATAGGGGAGAAGGATCAATTTAGATGCATTAAAAAAATGAATCCAGGCAAGGCTCCAGGCGAGGATGGAATCCCAATTTTATTCATCCGGGAAATTCCAAAAATATGGGGCATGGAGTTCTATAAAATATAGAACGGATTTTGGATCTCGGGAAAAGTAGGAATGGGTAGGGAGAAAGAAGTGATAATGCCTATATTCAAGGGTGCCGAGGAGGTAGACGCGGGCAATTACAGGAAATCTCTTTTCTTGACACGGGTTATAAAATTTTGACGGCAATGATGGACGAAAGGATTCGCGATTTTATGGAAAGAAAAGGTCTCTATAAAGAAAGTCAGGCAGGCTTCCGGAAAGCGAGATCTACCAGAGACCACATTTGTGCTCTAAACGCGATGATTAACAACAGAATTAAGAAGGAAGGGGTAAAACAGTTAGGAAAACATTCGACATGGTAGACAGGGAAATCCTTTTTGAAAAATAACTAAAGTTAAGAATTATAGGAGGAATGATGAACATGATCAGGGAAATTTATAGTCACACTAATTACAGAGGAAGGGCTTTCAGACTGGTTTGCACCAAAAAGGGTAATGAGACAAGGGTGCATGTATTGGAATCCTGGGCAGTGACTTCACAAATGACAACACTTACAATAAATACCTGTAATGCAATTTCGTCATTCCAATACCATTTTTGTAATTTTACCTTACACTTAAATTGTAATTGCGTTCTAGAAGTGTTAGAGAATTCCAAATATTTTTAACAGTGCAGGTATAGTTTTTGCAACACAAAGTTTCACTTTTTCTAAAATGTTTAACTTTCCTTTACCTTTTTAGTTACAGACAGATAATAAATAAAAATTAGAGAGAAACATATTTTTAACGATCAACCTGTTTTCTGTAAATATTATACTAAACAATGTTGCGCATAATCAACTTTAAAAATATCAGGTGTGGGGACAAGAAACTAGGCCTGTATATAAACTCGTTGTTTCGACAGTAAACTCAGTTTTCAAGATATTAGCATCCGTTTTGTAGAGTTTACACTTTATTCATCACACTGCTGGATCTTGACACGAATTTAGAAAGAGGTAAGAGTTCAAGTTCAAACATAAAAGTAAAGCTTTATAATATATGCATTTTTTATACGATTTTAGAATATGGAGAGTTTAGAAATCGATCAGCTACATTTGATAGTGGCTATTCTGTTCGGAGTTATGTCAGGAGCATGTAAGTGATAGTTTTCAAACTTTTTAAAAACACATTTCATCATTTTTTTCTGGTGAAACAAATGGTTTCTATCTAGTTTGTATCACAGAGATTTTTGTATTTCGTTAAATATTAAAAAAAGTATTTATTCTTTAAAAATTATGAAAATGAAGTAAATAATTGTGATAATTACTTCTTATTACAAAGCTTTACCATTTTTATTCATTTTGTGCAGACGCGTTCAGTTATAGAGATGTTGATAAATGGGGCGAAAAATGTCATGATGGGCACAGTCAATCTCCTATAAATTTGATTCCAAATTCCAAGGGTGAATTTCCAAAGTATAATCAAGCTGGGAAACTTCTAGACTTTAATAAAGTTCCAGAAGAAATAATCATGACGAATAATGGTTACACTGGTACTAAACATTAATTAATTAAATTCATTTATTCAATTCTGCTTTCGTTTGTTTTATAATTTTTTACTTTTTAAAAAATGTAGTGGAATTAAAGCCTAAATATAAAGGAGATTCTCCAAGGGTACAGGGTGGACCTCTGCAAGGGACATACGTGTTTGAAAAAACAACTTTTCATTGGAGCGATCAAAAGGTAATTGTTCAGAAATTTTTGCATAATCGTTAATCATACTAGTTAGATGTTACTATTTGAATTATAAATAAAAAATATACATAGAACAGTTTATTGAAAGAACGAAATGTTGTGGCATTTTTACCTCTATTGACACAATTTTGGAACTGGTAAATAGGCTGAATCACCTGCAAAATAGAACGTGTTTACAATCTATTGCTTGAAAATAGGTACACTAGCATTTTGACACCATTTTTAACCATACCTATTCACATCAATAATGATGAAGCAGAAACCTAACTTTTTCAAAAACAATCAACATAAAAAAATATATTATTGCGATTTTATTTGCAAAATGTATAGTGTATTAATTTGCGAAATAGTATCAGATAGGAAATGTAATACAATTAAATTTTAAATTCTTTACAGTAAAGCTTATGAGTAAATGTTATCTTTAAATTGGATAAAAACGCTGCAGCACAATTATCTGACAAAAGATAAAATTTATCTGACAATAATACTTATTTGACATATGGGATATATAAAACGGCTGCGTTTTTATATTGTCTCATATTATTTGAATAAAGTATATTCCTTTAATTTTGTTTAACAAACCTTAAGTTTCTGTCGACCTTGATGAAGACTTTAAAAATTGTAAACAAATACTATAAATTATAAACTAACCAAAATGCATACTATGTTTTCTTTAATTGTAGGTTAATGATTTTTTGGTTAAAATCATTTTAAAAAATAAGACGATTTGAAAAAGGAATACCGCGATGATTTTCAAAATTTATGAAGGAAATTTTTTCGGTAAATATAGACGCAGCCGTTTTACATATCACATATGTCAAACAAATATTATCTTCAGGTGAATTTTATCTTTCGTCAGATAAATTTCATCCTTAATTAGATAAATTTTATCTTTTGTCAGGTAATTGTGCTGCAGCGTTTTTATCCAATTTAAAGATAACATTTATTCCTGGGGCTGACTGTGCTAGTTTTCGCTTTTAAATCAAATGGATTTATTTTCTTCAGAGAATAATTTCAAAAGGGGCTTGTAAAACTGGGAAGCTACTTAAATAATGTTCATAGTTTTTTTGGCAGAACGTTTTATTAACGGATCCTGATTAAAATTCCAAGTTTTCTTTCTTTTAAAAAAAAATTTTCAAAACTGGTATTAAAGTACACAAAATTTCGACTAATTATAAAAAATGCAATGACAAGGCCCCAAAAGGTCATAACTTATGGCCTTACAAAGTTGAACACTTTTGACCTATATTTCAGGGCAAATTACTCGTGTCAAATTCTCAGTCAAAAAATAAGTAAATTCTCATTGCCCGGTTATTGTAGGTCCAAAAAATTACTAGTTATTTCGCGCTCCAGGACAAAATCATTTAAAGTTAAGCAAATGTTAATAAAAACTAATTATAGAGTTTAAAAATTAAACTTTAGTTGTAGTATTTTAAATTGAACAATGATTTATGGATTATACAGCGTGGTTCTAAATTTCTTCAAAATTAAACAATTTACATATACTAATGTCGAAAATTGCAATTTTCAAATATTTTAAAATTATTTGCTTCAGTACTATACGCTCTTATTAAATTTTAAATCTTGTACGTATGCTTTAATGTCCACTGTAATATTGTTTTATTTTAAAAACTTTTTATTAATAATGAAACTTTGGATTCAAATTTTGAATCTTTTTAAGGCCTTTAAAAAAAATCTGTATAATCAAATAATGTTCTAAAGATTCCTGTAAAAATTTTGAATGTTTTTTTACATTGAAAAATATAAAAGTTTAAAAAAAGTTAATAATATAAACAAATTTTACAGAAAAAATATGAATTAAACAATTGTTATTGCTTCAGGAAAAATGTAATCAAGTTTAAGGAATATTTAAAAGTTTTGAAAAAATAAAAAATAATTGAAAATATTTCAAAAAATGCAAAATAAAATGTGGATGTTTGAAGATTTCAAACAAAAATTTGGAACTGCTTTAAACATTTTAAGACAATTTTACAATGTTATAATTTTGAAGGATTTATTTTAAAAAAGTCTTCGGAAATATTCAGAAGTTTCAAAAAAATTTCAAAAATAATTCAAATTTGTCAAGATTCCATGAAGTGTAAAATGAGATGTAGTTTTTTAAAGATTTTTAAATAAAATTTTAAAGCTATTTAATAATTTTAAAAGGTTTTACGATAACACAGAACTTTTCTAAACGTCTTTCAGAAAATGTAATGTAAATTTTTTAAAACTAAATTCTTAAGAGAATATTTAAAAGTAGTTCATCATCGATTTTAGAGTATTTATACATTAAAATAATTAATTAATTATTAAACTAAAAAGAAATAATCTTAAAATAAATATAAATTTAATAATAAAAATTAAAAAAATTTTAAATAAAAATAAATTTTAAATTTTAAATTAAATAATTTACATTAATGTATTTACACATTATAATAAGTAATTGAGTATTAATAATTTAGGATTAATATTTTGTATTAAAATAATTCTTAAATTTCATTTATTATAGTTTTAATCATTAAAGTTAAAAATGCAAAAGAGTTTAACTTTGAATGTTTTAATTTAAAGATGGGTTTTAAATCTAAAATAGGTTTGTATATTTTTCAGGTTACCCAAAAGAAAACTAAATTAAAAGCAATAACAAATATTCCGGTTAGATTTACGAATTCTTTTTTTAATTAATAATAAATTACTTTTCTTGGATTCGGCTAGATTAAACTCGATTTTTAAAATTTTGTACATTTTTTTAATCCGCCCCGTACTTATATTAAATTAGAATAGCAAGATATGAATATATTTTATTTATATACCATTTTAGTGATATATAATAACAATTTGAAAATAAAAAAGTGGTAATATTTGTGAAAAAATAAAATAAAATAATTTTCTAAATATAAAATGATCCAGTGTTACTCTAATTTCAACTAAATAAGTTTTAGGGGAAAGACTTTTTAACTGAAAAAAATTTTTATTAGGCCGAATTAAAAAAAAAATCATTTTTACTCAATTAAAAAATAATTTCTTATTTCTGCAGGAACTTTTTTCTATAATTTTAAATTTTACATTCTTACGAGTACAAAAAAAATCTATAAATTTTAAACCCATAAAATTAATTTCAAACAATTATAATTTGTTTAAGTTGTAAAAACTTTCCGGTACTAAACTTTTTAAAACTTAAAGAAATTTTAAATGCTTGAAATTTATTCAAAAAATTGGAGATTTTTTTAACGTCCCAGGTAGCAAGTAAGAATATAAAATTGAAAAATATAGAAAAAAGTTCCTGCAGAATAAAGGAATAATTTTTTAATTAACCCTTAAACTGCCAAAACGCCACGACCGGTATACTGCTCTTCGAAGGCCAATAACTAAGACTGTTCGACACTAGAAAAAATTGTGATACATCTATTTTCATTGCTTAAAATCTCCTTTTTCCGACGGTGCCAATAATACTTCTCAAAAACTTTATTTATTATTCCAAAATGCAGTTTAAACAAAAAAACGGGATTTTTCGTGGCTATTTTTTTGTGATCCATTTTTCAAAGTTTTTTGAGTGTATAATTATTCTAGGGCCCCACTAGCCGGTGAAATAAATGTATAAACTTTGCGAATCCATGGTTCAAAAATCGATTTTTTGTTTAAGTATTTTCAAAATGGCTTCTGAATCACAAAATTTATGTGTGAACATTCATGAATTTTTTTTACAATAAACGATGCTTTTTTCGAAAGAATTTTCAATTGTAAAAAGTTCTTGTAATTATCTAAGGAATATGTCTGAATTTTTCCGAAGCGTTTTGAGCAAAATTTTGAATTTTGCAAACATTGCTCCTATGCAAAATTCAAAAAAGTGCCTAAAACACTTATATTTCTTTGTATTCCTTGGCTTATTACAAGAACTTTTTACTCTTGAAAATTTTTTCGAAAAGAGCATCGTTTATTGTAAAAAAATTCATGAATGTTTTCACAAAAATTATGCCATTAAGACGTTATTTTGAAAATACTAAAACAAAAAATGAATTTTTGAACCATGGATTCTTAAAATTTAGACATTTATTCTACCGGTTAGTGGGGTTCCAGAATAATTAAAGACTCGAAAAACTTTGAAAAATGGATCAGAAAAAAATAGGCACAAAAAATCACGTTTTTTTGGTTTAAACTGCATTTTGGAATAATAAATAAAGTTTTTGAGAAGAATTATTGGCACCGTCGGAAAAAGGAGATTTTAAGCAATGAAAATATATGTATCTCAATTTTGTGTAGTGTTGAATAGTCTTAGTTATAGGCCATCGAAGAGCAGTGTACCGATAGTGGCGTTTTGGCAGTTGAAGGGTTAACTTAAGAACAAACTTTTTTAATTCGACTGAATTAATTCTTTTTTTAATTTAAACAATTTTTCACCTAAAACTTATTTAGTTTAAATTAGAGTAACTCATTATCATTTTATATTTTAAAAAGTAATTTTTTGACTTATATTTTTCACAAATATTACCACTATTGTGTTTTTTAACTTGTTATCATCTATCATGAAAATTGTGTCTAAACAAAATATTATCATATCTTGGTACTTTAATTTCAGGCTGGGTATCGATACTGCACATATTAGTTCTACACATTGTACAACTGTGCACATTGCACAGTCTTCACATTTAAGTGTATAACACATTCAAGTCAACACACTTATGGTAATTCACCACGTGAAAACTGTACACATTAAAGTGTAGACATTAAAGACTACACACTTAAGTCTACACATAATAACTCTGCTTATTAATTCTTTTGAATTGTAAATTTCGATATCTGAAAATACTACACGTTGAAATTATGCATATTAAATTGTACACGTTCAGCTGTTCACATTAAAGTCTGCACGTTGAATTATGATTTATAAGTTTTCATGTAAATTGTCTGCAAAAAATCACCTGTTTATTTTCTTGTAAATGCAACACGGCGATATTGTTTTCTGCATCTAAATATTGTTTTGGAATAGTATCTATAAATATGAGTATCTATAATAATGGATGGGAGCATCGGTGGTTGAGGCCGTTAGGCGCTGGATCTTCATGTGAGAATTACGTTGTTCAATCCCTGACCTTCACATTTTTTCTATATTTTTTACCAACTGAATAGTGAAGTAAAAAAGAAACCAGGTTTAAGTACTTAATATATCATGTTTTATAGGTAAAAGACACTAGTGTACAAAGTAAAAAAATACTTGTGCATTCAGTGACTCCATATTTTTCGAAAGCATTTTGGCCTCCTAAACTCAAAAATTGCATTGAAAGATTTCTATGGATTGGTTGGATAAAAATCAACAACTTTTTTAGAAAAATTTTAGTTCATTGCACTCTAATTACGAAATTTATCAGGGAAAATGGCACTTATAGTAATTGCAGATTCGATGATGCTTACTTTGATACCTTTTGCAACCAGATAGATATTTTCTAGCTTGAGAAATGTTTCGCAAGTACAGTTATCTCCAAAGAAAATTTTATTTTTTTTAAATTCTTATTTTGAAAAGCGATCTCCATGAAAAATTTATATGCGATTTTAAGGTTTTGCAGGCCAAAGTGCATTAGAAAAATCTAGCTGCTCAAAATGTACAAAAGTATACAAGGATCACATGTCTGATGGTGATGATACATACCGGGATAGCCCTTTGACTAAAAGGTTCGCAACAAAAATCCAACACAAAAACGAAAATTTTCTTTTATATATTAAACTGTAACTAACTTACGTCTGAGGTTTTTTTTATTTGTTGTAGCCTAAGCAAGCATACCCAATTTTGCGACTGATACAATATCTTTGCAAGAGGTTTAAAACAGCGTATTACTATATCGTAATCAATTTTTATAACGCAAAGTTAATTAAAAACGCGAGAAAAATAAGTTCTCAAAAAATCACTACGGGTTGGGTTTGAACAAATCGCATACAAGAAAAATTACAGGTTGTTGTGAAAATTTCACGTAAAACATCCACTTTTTTTACGAATGTTTAACACGAATTTCCATTAAATCCTGCACTTTCATATACGATTTCTCGACTAACATTGCACTTTTTAGCCCAGGTTTCACAAATTTGTTTAAATTTTTTGTACATACTATTAAATAAAGTGTTTACAACGCTGGTCAACAAATGTAACACGGGGTTGCAATCAAGTCAATAATTTGCTTTTCTTCGTCTGATGAAATTATAGATAAATTGCAAAAGTTTTTAAAATTCTGATAATCTTCTTTTTTATCTCCGTCTTCTTTCCAAGCTAATTTTAGATCCGCTGAAAACTTACATTCGAAATCCTTTAGATTTAGCAAGTCCCACAAAACTGATAAATTATCATGATTTTCTTCAGGAAATTGAGTTACATCTATCAAAAATAATTTATTTATACCCGAATATTTGAAATTCTTGGCAACTGCTCCTTCATTATAGGTTTGCCGTTTGTTTTTGCTTGGAAGTACCAACTCATTGTCCAACGATTGAATAGATAATGTTATTTTTAAAAGAAACCTCCACCGCTATCTGCACTAATTTTAATGTACGCTTCATATACTTCACGAGATTCCTTAACATCATCGATTAGTTTTTGAATATTTTTACAAAATATAAAATATTCTTCTTTTGGCGTCTTTTTTGTTTTAGAGCTAATTAACTGGAATTTTTTTTACATCGAAATGGAAGTTAAGTAAATGATTTAAGGCTTTAATTTTTCCTTTTAGATTAGGTTCAAATATTTTTCTTTTTTTCGTTGCACTTCAAAGAGATTTAGCGATTTCTAAGGATGTGTGTTTTGAACACTAAAAAAAAAAGGTAGGAATACATGCATGTTGAGGTCAAGTCAATAACAACCACTGCACTTTAATCAACACAAATGACG
>JAAAKG020172068.1:0-27294 GCA_010014905.2 Druon quercuslanigerum
CAAAAATGAATGAGGCAGAAATTGTATGGGGTATGTTGGGGGTGGGTGGGTGGGGTGGGGGGGGGGGGGGGGGGGGGGGGGGGGGGGGGGGGGGTGTTTGGAGCGTTGCCCTCTGAAAAATAGAAGCATTTTTGAGCAATTTGTAATTCCACACTACTTTTAAAACTTTTTATTTTTTTTCCGAAATTTGTCTACATTATATGATACATAATCTATTGATATATTGATCGAAAATAAATTGCTGAAAAAAGTATAGAAAATTATAGAATTAGACAGACCGTCTATCCACAAAAACGCATGAAATTGAATCAAATTCTATAGATTTACGGAAAATCGATTTAAAATTTAAATTTTATTTAAAATAAATCTAATAAAATTGAATCAAACTTCACGAATAAAATTATATTAAAAGATTATTCAATAAAAATTCTATTTAATTCAGTCAAACAAATTTGAAAAATCCAAATCTATCAGTATGTTGGATATTTGTTCTCTGATGGAAGTAAATTGATAGGAGTTTCTATCCCTTTTCAATATATTCTTCAACCTTTAGTCATCTCTGTAATTCTAAATCTTAGTCTTTCTATACAAATGAATCCTCCATTTATCCGTCTATCGTTTTCTATTCGTTCAAAAACCTTGTCTTCATCTTTTTAAATCAATATCTATGTATTTTTTAGTAGAAGATTAATCTTTTTCTTTGGAAAGTCAACTTTTTAAAAATAAGAAACTCGTTTTTTTTGCTTGGAAATTCAACATTTTGGATGAATTATTTTTCTTTATTGACCAAAATATCTTTTTTGGTTTATATATTAACTCTTGTTTGAAAATTCGTCATTTTGATTTTTCAACTTCATCTACATTGGCAGAAATTTTATATTTTTTTGTTAAAATTGCAACTTTTTGGTAGAAAATGAATCTGTCTTGGTTGAGAATTCAACTATTTTGTTAAAAGTTCATTATTTTTTATTCAAATTATTTGTTTTTTTTTTATTTAAAATGAGAATCTTATCTTAGTTAGAATAACAACTATTACATTTTTATTGAGAATTCATCTTTTTTAGTTCCATATGAAATAATTTCTTAATTCATAAGAAACATTACGATTTTCCCAAAAACAT
This sequence comes from Druon quercuslanigerum, assembly GCA_010014905.2. Taxonomy (NCBI): domain Eukaryota; kingdom Metazoa; phylum Arthropoda; class Insecta; order Hymenoptera; family Cynipidae; genus Druon; species Druon quercuslanigerum. The sequence continues at coordinate 1,122 of JAAAKG020172068.1, forward strand.
CCCTTCCATCTAAATTGTGTTATGTTATTTTTGGATGATCCCTATATAAATTCACGTAAACAATTCAGTTGGGAAAAAATGACGTAAGCAAGGGGGGGATTTAAATGATTTATTCTGGATTTAATTTCCTAATTTTTATTTTTGTATAGGTAAAAGACATTTATCTCCATCCAGACCCATTCTCAGTGCAAAATGGACTCTTGACGCCGACATTAAAAACGAAGCGGCCTCAGTTGAAAGCGTACTTCAAGCCGCAATTAGAGGATCTCTATCAACATCTAGACTGACCGGGTTGAGCATCTGACCCAAATAATTTTTATCCGCACCAATACAGCAATAATGTCGCCACATTCGCCAATTTTATCACGTCGTCTTTTCCGAAAAGAGTCGCATCTTTCATCAAGTACTCGCTGTTGCTCGATCTTCGAGATATATCTTTTATTATATATCATTTTCACTGATACATAGTGTCAAAGAAGAACACAGAGAATGCCGTTAAGGCATCTGATAATAACGTGATAGATAATAAAATCGAGATATTGTTAAGCTTGCCTATTTCTTTACAATTATATTATATTATATATAAAGTAATCATCACGTCTTGCCGACCTCTTATTTACAATTATTGCCCTCCTTGCCCACTCACGTGTCAGTTATGTACAAACAAGTAAAATCTCTCTTTCTACTCAAGTATTTCCAAATTATAAACTGCGTTTGAAAATGCAGTTTTCAATAGTGAAGTGCATTAGAGTAATAAATAGCGAAACGATAATGTATTTACCGCGAGAGGTGATTAAATTTTATATGAAAAACTGACACTGTTGAATAAAAAATAAAAAAAATAAACATCAAAGACTAGAAATTGTATGGATTTCATTTAAAAATTTCACCAACATTTCATCGTCCTCTTCAAATTCACTTTCAAAAATTGAAGAACACTTTTCAAAAACGTTTTATATCCAAGGTATAACGGTTTTCTCAAATAACGAATTCCTTTTCATTTAAAACCTTTTTTTCCTATTGTTTTCATTAAGAGCACAAAATTACGTATATTCAGTAGAAAGGTTCCTGCATCTTTAGGAGTATATTTTAAAAAGAAACCATGATTGGATATACGAAATGGACCAAATTGATTCTTTTTGGTATTGTTCTTAACTTATTTTTTTTTCTTTAACAAATGCGATTTTTAATATATTAATTTAAAATTCGAAACGCTGGAGTTTATTGTATATTTTGTTTTTTAATAACAAGTACTTAGGAAATAGTAAATGAATCCTATATTGTAAAACCATACCTATAGTACACAAAAACGATATATTTATTTACACGTGCTTGCGGATATAAGAATCTGGAAATTAACCCACTTTCCATCGTTTTTTACAAATAATTTGTTTTGTTTAAAACGCAAATATATTTATTGTATGTAAAATCTTACTAAAATCATGAATACCGCAAAAACTAAAATTTCTTGGAAAATGGATACAGGACGTTTTGGAAAAATGCCCTTACTAGAAATGAATTTATTTTCCATATTCCTTGAGAGAATTCATGTTTTAATACTAAAGGAATGTTTATCAAATGACTAGAATCGCCACTGTGGCGATTGTATCACGCAAGCTTTTAAAAGCTTTCCTATTCAGTCCATCGATTTAAAAAGGACAGTTTGGGGTTTCAACGGTTTTGGCTCAACGTGAATGGCAAAAGTCCAAGTTCGTGATACAGAAATCGTGACTCGCATTCGACTTGTCAGTCGCAGTGACGGAGTGTTATAAATAAATTTAAAAGTCACTTGGTGAAGGCGCTTCGAGGCGATTTTGTGGGTAGAACCATGCACTTAGGCGAACTTTAAAAATGAAATTGCAGGCAGGATTCGATCCACGAATCCATAATTTTCTATCGTTGGTCACTCGAGGCACACTAATTAGCGTTTAACTTTTAAAGCTGTAGTATATTACGAAGCAGCCCATTGATATAAGCACGAGTGTTACCAAAGCTAAGATTAATCTTTGCTGAAGAGCCCTGAGAATCATTCCGGATAACAAACGAGACCCTCGGCCCAGTTCAGCATCTGTGTCTCGTAACTGAAAGAAAATAATTGTCAATCAAATAGGTGTCAGAGAAGAATGAACATTTTGTAAAATTTATGGACAGGTTAAAAGCTTCGACTAGAGGCAAACGCTGTCATAGTAATAAAGAGAAATCTAATAAAGCTAAATTACAAATATAGATGCAATGCCAAATTTATATTTTATTTTACTTAAAAATATAAAAATACTGACAAACTTTTGACGCATCGGAATTAATATTTTTAATAATAGATTTAGAGGGTGTCTATCCAAATTTAATTATGAAAATCCCAACACATGTCTGGATTTCCGGGATCGAAATGAAAGTTTTTTCTGTTTTGTAGATAAAAAATTAATACTCTAATAAACCAAATAAACTAATATTCTTTTAACAGGACCGATAAAATTCGAAAATTTCTTACACATGAAATTAAATTAATTAATGGACTTATAAACTATTTATAATTATTAAAAATGATTACGATCAATTTCTTTAAGTTCAGATCTTTACATAATCATAGAAAAAAATCAGCACAATTTTGTCTGGACATCGTTTATATTTGATACAAAAATATAAGCAGAAATGCTATATCTTTTACCCTACTTTGAGCAAAAAATGTAATCTGTTTCAACATCAAAATTAAATAATTGATTCTTAAACTTATGGACAAAATGTTTAATATGAGAAAGATTCGCTTTTCAAACTAGCGATCACTAAAAAAAAAAACATGAAAAAATATAACAAAAATTAAATTACCAGTGCGAATTATTATATATGTACTGACAATGGGTGCATTCACGCACTATATGCGTATTTGTTACAGTTTATTTTATGAGAATTTCGCTTCCTCATTGGTATAAAATGAATATGTTTCCTCATAGAGGGAGATTCTTCCTTAACAAAAAAAAATATGGATACTTTCATTATTTTCCAAGCTCGTGTTTCTGCCTTACCGAAAATCTTATTTCAAGAAAATCAAAGAGCCGAACAAATTGCCAATCCAAATATATAAAAAAATCTTCTCAAAAACAAGGTAAATAATTTTTTTACAACATTTTAAACCGATATTTGTGGGTTATGGTAGATCATGAAAGGTTTTTCAAATGGACGCTCCATGTGTTTCGAAGACACGAACAGTTACATAACATGAAGTGTTGTTATATTTATCGAAAAAATCCTCTTATAAACAAGGAGAATAATTTTCTTAAAAAATTTTTAAATGATATTAGTAAGTTAAAAACAGAGTTTAAAATAAAGGTAATTCCAAACATCCCTCTATGAGGAAAAAAAATTAATTGGAAAAGCTTCCACCATATATGCGTCGCTTAAAAAGAGTACATAAATTACTCAAATAAGTCCGAACAAATAAGGACGCTGATATTCATAAAACGATAAAAAAACAATTTATTGGAAAAATTCTTTTTTTCTTCTTTAGAATTGTGAATTCTTGCCCTCAAACTAATCATTTTAAAACATGGTAGTCACTGGACGGGGAAATGATAGTGAATTTTATTTTGTTAACCTGGAAGAAAAATATGTACAATCATATGACATTATAAATACAATTATAAATAACTCTGATTGTAACTTGTTAAAATGTTAAGTTCAATTGTTAACTTTTTCAATTGTGAAATAATTTACTTTACAATGCGTTATTCTGAAAGCTTTCTTTCAAAATATTCAATTTTAGGTCTTCCGAATCTGTTCAAAATTAAGCAAATTACAGATTTTAACGTTAAATATTGTACAGTTTCAATTCGAAAGCCTTTGCAATTAAACGAATGTAAACATCTTATTGAAACTTTATACAATATTTTTAATTTTAACATAATTTTAAACCAATATATGCAATAGATGTCTTAAAACGTTTACATTTAAGAATGCTTAATTTAAACTATGAACGATAGAATTTTAATTGTTTTATTTTGTTGAATTTTTAACTTGTGAGTTAACATTTAGAATTTGGATGCATAAATAAATAACAATTAAATCATTATTGATTTCAAACAAATATTTCAAAAGTTAAATTAATAAGAGTTTAAAATGTCAAATTTTGTAGTTTAATGTCACTTAAATTTAAGTTCGTTAATTGAATAATGTTAAGAGCTTCCATTTTATACATGGAAATTCTTGAGTTTTAATTTAAAAATTGTAAGCTTCCGTTTTTAAAGTTAAAAAAATAAAGATTCCAATTAAAAACTCAGGACCATAATACGACCAGAAATTTTACTAGAAAAAATGTATAAAAATTTTTTTTCCAGATGCACAAAATTCACGAATTTCCCGGGTTGATATACACACTGATTTTATGCAGGCTTTCCACATTTTAAATTTTTGATAGAAAACGTACAAAATTAAACAATTTTTTAAAACCTGAAGGTACTCAGAATTAATCGTCTTATATACAGCGCAAAAGATTAAAACATTTTAAGCTTTCCAATTGGACGATATTTTAAGGAAACCTTTGATATAGAAACTTTGCATTTAATTAAAAATTCAAACGTTGAAAATCTTCAAAATTTCGATATACAACCTTCAAAACAAAGTAATTTTAAGTCCGAAAATACTCAGAATTAATAATTTTAATAAAGTATACAATTAAAACCTTTAAAACTAAAACCCTTTCCAATAGAAGAATCTTGAGCTGAAATTAATATCGAAATTCTTAAAATTATATAATTATCTTTCATCTCTAAACCTTAAAAATTATATAATTTTATATTCAGATGTAAAATGTTTAAATAAAAATGGACACATAAAGCTTCATTTCCTTCAAAATAAAGAAATTGTTCTAAGAAAATAAATACTAATTTTGAAGCGAGTATAAAAATAATTACCCTTCCTCTGCTTCTTTGAATCGTTTCCCTTTGATCGTGAAGGTCTTTTAACACTTGGGTACCAATTTCTTCCGTTTCAAGGACCATGCGATAACCATTTTGCAATGTTCTTCCGGTTCGATCTATCCTTTCAGATGCATCAAGTAACCTTTTTCTTTGTTCTTCGGTGATGCCATTGTCCCAAGATTCTTCTAAGCCCAAATCGACGATTTCACTTTTTGGCTTCTTCGCCGATTCAAATTCCTGAGTCAGCCTTTTGAGCTCCGCTCTGTGACTTTCGAATCTGCCTCGAAGGCGATCTCTGGCAGTTCCAGAAACTCCCCGCACTTCCAATTCCATTTGTTCGAGCTGTAATGACGAAAGAATATATTTAAATTTAGATTTTTTAAACATTTTGCTCTCTGCAGGGTGTCTACTCAAATCATTAGAAAAAATGTTCCGACAATTTCAGGTTTTTTCCAGATATCTTAAGATTTTCACAGGTACAAAAATATACATCAAAAACTTTTTTTTACCATTTTTTTTTATCTTTATTAAAATTTTTTCTTATTATTTAATATTAGTTATGCATTCTTCGATAAGCTAAACGTGACCCTAAATAACACCTAAACATTTAAAAAAACGAATGCGATCATAATAAATATTAATAAAAGGCGGTGTCAGGTGAGCCCAGGGGAGCTGAAAAGTGGCGGCTAGGTTCACTGGAATTCGGTATTTTTTTTACTTAAAAAAATTAATCATAATATTCTTATTGAGCGTAGTACAAATATTTTCTATGAGCCTAAACACTTCGCTCTTTACTAACCTAACCTTTACTAAAGTTTTTAGATATTTTGACTTCATGTTGATTCTGTCGTTATTACTGATTCGTTTTGTGGGTAGCAGTACTTTAAAAAATAGTACAGAAAGAAACTTTGTTATTATGGACATTTTTTGTACATATCCCACAATCTTTTAAATTCTTTAAGATCATTGACATTTTTTAAATATCTTGAAACTTCTTTTGAAACCCTTTAAAAAACCCTAACATATTTCCAATCCTTTGAAATCGTTCTAAAACCCATGACATTTTTAAAGCTCTTTAACATTCCTGGGAATCTTGAAAAAATCGAAAATCTTTCAAATTTCTTCAATTTTCTTTTCTATATTAAGATAAGAATATTTAAAATTATCCCTCAGTTCGTGCGAATAAATCTTTTGAATGTTTAATAAAATATTACAGAATCCCTTGAAATCTCGCTACATAAAATCTTATGATATTCCTTGACAATTTTTTTAACTTTCTTGGAATCCTCTAATGTACCCTAAAACACTTTCAATTCATTTAAATATCCTCAAATCCTTTTTAATGATTTTAAAACCCTTGAAATTATTTTGAAGCTCTTGAAAATTTCTAAAATTATTATAAAATCCCTTGAAGTTACATGAAATCAGAGGATATTTATTGAGATATCTTGAATTCCCTTGAACCCTTTTAGATCCTGGAAACTTAATTAAAATACCTCATTGAAAGCTTTTAAAATCCCTTGTAATTACTGAAATCCTTTGAAATCTTATGAAATTTCTTGAAATTCGTTAAAATGCCCTAAAAATCCTTTGCAATATTTGGAAATGTAGTAAATCCTCTGAAAACGCTTTGGCAACTTCTCAACGAGTGGGTCGCGTGACCAAATCGAAGCAACACATCGAGTTAAAAATTTGGGATAATAAATAAGAGGCACTAAGAAATCTGGCTCTGACCCTAAATTTTAATAATGATGAAAAAAGTAAAAAAAAATATTTACAAACAAAAAACTTGTTATAACTATTAAAATTTAGGACCAGACCCAGATTTCTTAGTGCTTCTTATTTATTATCACAAATTTTCATCTCGATGAGGTGATTCATGTGAAAATAAGTTAGGAAATAAAAGTATCGATAAGGTAGGAATCTGTCCACGTGATCCACTCGTCACATGGCTTTAGCTCAAACCGATAGCGGGTAGTAGTAATTTCAAAAATAGTAAAAAAAAAAACTTTTTAGGGATATTTTTACAGAATGATGAAAAAAAATAATAATCTAATTATACCGATGTGAAATCTTTGGAACATTATTAAAATCTTTTATCGTAAAATTTCCTATAAGGTCGACAAGTGATAATTGTGATAAGTCCTGTTATGCGAATTTTTTCATAGGGGAAACATCCATACAGTAAATAACAATTAATTAGAAGCACAAATAATAGAATAGCAATTAATTGTAATTCTAATTTATGAACACATATAGTGCCTTAAATATTTATTAAACTGAATAAATTCTTTTACACATATTAGTATTTTTAATTATTGCCTATCTATTGTTGGTTAATTTATCCACTGCGAGGAGGTTTAATTTGCAAGAAAATAGTTAAATTTCAACCAAAAAGTTCAATTTTCAACAAAAAATGGAAAATTTACGTCTTCTTTCAATCTTTGCAAATATCCAAACGATTAAAAATGCTACTATTCATTTGCAAACTTAAATCACTATTTTTTTTATTCGTGAAAGTAACTTAATAAAAGGGGAAGTAATTTTTTAATAATAAATGATTACAGAATATTGGTATACATATTGATTATCATAATTAAATACAACAAATAAATAAACAATGTACTTTGTTCCTAAAGTTCATGAAAAATATTTGACTACTCTTCTCTCATTTCGCGATTAATTAAATAAGAACATTATAATTGTGAATAGAAGATTTGTGAAAATTATACAAAAAGTACGAATTTCACGAATTTCCAGGTTTTTTTTAGAATTCTCTGAAAATTCCAGGTTTTCAATTAAGTATAAGACACCATAATTTTGTATGCAAATATAATATGGGTCAGATTATAGACTTAAATCATGTACCAAGCCTTTCAAGCATTTTTTTATTTTCTTCATGCATGGGTGAGATTTGAATGTGTTCAAATACCATTAGTGTCCAAAAATATTAGCATATGTTACGAACTGTCAGTGTAAGTCAGTTTCTCATATTTTCCTCCCAAGAAAAAACTTTTTTCTAAATATGAAAAACTTACTTATTTCAAATGATGTATGTAAGTAAAGAGACTGTTATAATCAAAAGATATAGACACTTTCCTTGTGAATTTGGAAATGTATGATTTAAAACGTAGACTATAAAGAAACTGAAGAAAAAACTATAATTCAAAATCATACTAGTTTCCCCGATAATGAAAAATTCAGATTTTTTGTGGTTAGGTAGTAAAAAAATCAAAATTCGGCAAAAAATTAATTAAATAATAAAAAAATCTTACCAGTTCTTGAGCTTCTTCGAGTTCTCGATCAACATCTTGAATAAACGGCTTTTTCTCACCTGTAAATTAATCAAGTGTATCGATTATTGTCGTCTGAGAATTCCACCAGATAGCAGAGTCATGTTTTTCGGAACAAAATAACTTCAAATTCACAAATCAGTAAGGTCATATTTTTAAGTCCCGTTTTTCAAAATACTTACTGCCATTCAAAACGGATATTCTTCCTATTTTGGCAGTGATATCAGCTGTCAAAACGGCGTATTGTTGTTCATAGTTGTCAATGAGCGTCGCCATTTTTTATTTTACTTTCAGCTGATTATATTCATTCCGCGCAGATGAATGTGCGCAACGATGGCTCAACTCTGAATACTCGAAGCGGTAACATTCAAAGTTTAAAACTAGCTACTTTCACTTTCAAGCTAAAAAATCCAAATATATTAAATCTAAATTGGAATCAGCTAAAATGTTTACTAATTTCAATCAGTGGCTGAATTTAAATTATGAATCAATTATTTCCACTGATACATCGGTAAGTTTAACAGCTTGTAAACAGTTGTATTTTAAAACAAAAAATATTAAATTACTATTAAAAGAGATGAATTTCTAAACCAAAAGGACGAATATTAAACAAAAAATAAGAATTTTTAACCAAAAACGAGTCTTTAGTTTAGCAATAAGAAAAATTTTACTTTTAATTACTTGCCCCGAGGGGCAAAACTCTCAGTCCGCGACCGACGCGGCAACAATTCTCGGAAGGATATAAACTCGGTGGCCATCATTTCAGACTCCAGTGTAATTCAAAAATATTATCTTAGAAAATCGAAAATTTTGCTTAGAAAATAAACAGTTAATTTTCCACCTCGCACTTTCTAATTTCCGACTACATAGTTTTAAATTAGGGCTACACAAACTGTGTCGGATTTTATCAATGGCAATATTAAAACTTAAACAATATTAATAATAATTTATATAATTATAGAATTAAATGTTAAAATTTAACACTTATTAGCATTTTTAAATATATTTAATATTCCCACCTTACTGTTTGAAGCTTTGAAAATTTTCCAAAGATTCATAATACTTTCTTTTGACCAAAGTTTCATGAAACTTTACAACCCTACGTGGAAGGCAAGATGGCGCCAATATTCAAATTTCCAAAATTACTTCCCCAACTTTATTTCAATATTGAATGAAATGTAATGCAATATGACCATCATAACAGCACCAGAAAATTAATAAATTATATACTAATTTAGTGTCCTAAAATATAAAGAATTTGTAAAAAGCTAGACTCCTACCCATGTGGCATTTACTTTAGAAAATTCCGTGACGCGACGACCAGGTGACACGTCAGTGCAAATAGACCAATACGAATCGAGTTAAGAGAAATTGCTCCAATCGTGGAAGTCAAAAGTAGGGTAAAGGGGTATTGTGTTGAATGGTCGGAAACAGGCCGAAATCCGAAATGATGATGGCTGCTGAAGTGAGGTGGCTCGTGGTTTTCCTCGTATTTTTCGCGTTTTCCGCGGTTTTTGCGAACGTGGTTCATCGTAAATTCGAGTATAAATATTCATTTAAACCGCCGTACCTCGCGCAAAGGGATGGGAGTGTGCCTTTCTGGGAATATGGTGGAAGTGAGTAGAACACAAACCTAACCAATTTCCCAATCTCCCGTATGTTTCCCTTTTCTTTTTGACTTTCGAGGCTTTCCCTTCAAATTATAGACTTATACTCTTGTTTATAAATTGCTTCATCCTTAACCTCAATACCACTCTCTCTTTTAATTCTTTCCGCAAAAATAGCTCTTTTACTACGTTTTTCTTACTTTCACACTACCGTATGTTATTTCCCGGCTTTTGGACACTTTTGACAGCATGTGTTTTTGAAAAATTGAGTAAAATATTGGTATTTACTTTTTGAACGCCTTTTTTTAGAAGAAAAATAAAGGCAAGTGTTTGTTATGCCATGAGGATGTTTTGTAATTTTCGTATGTTTTTTTAAAATTACTTTTCTGAACAAAAATGAACTTAAATAGATTAATTTAGAATCATAATTCTCCAGTATATTTGTGTAGTATTTGATGAAGATTATTATTATTTTTTCTATCTATTATTGTTATTTTTTCATTAACGATTTTCTCTTTCTTTGGTGCACAGTGTAGTTCTGGTATTTTCGTTTTAATTTTCTTAGACAAATGAAAATAAAAAAATTATAATGCGTGTTTTTTTCGGAGCGGTTTATTAGGATGTATATTTGATATAAATAATCTAATCTAGTATATGAACAACATAATCTTAAGACTGAATAAATTAAATTCAAATTCGAACGTGTAAACCTATCCGTGATGGCAGATTAAATTCAATTATTTGTTGACGTTGGCACATTTTTTAGGTCATTCTCCTTCAGCAGGTATCCAGCATTGCACAATGCACTATTTAAAAGAATGGATTCATGATTATATTTTTCATGCATTATATAAAAATATTTTTGTTACCACAAAGAATATTGACATTTTACCAATTTTGTTGTTACAACTTCAAGTTCTTGCAATTCGATAAGATTTTTTGTTATCATTTATACTGATAAGCTGTTGTGATGTGGTGAAAAATTATCTTCAAAATGAGCCCAAGAACATTAAAAAATGTTGATTATTTCGGAAGTTACTGAAAATTTAAGAAAACATTGAAATTTACATTATTTTTTGCAATATCTCATTAAAAAATAGGCAAGTTGGCTTCATCCTGGGCTCGTTTCATATATAATTTCGAAAGCAATCAACCCTTGAAAGAGAAAATTGTGTAGCCGGAGTTCACAAATTTGAATTCTAACCAGAATATGAAAGACTTACCATTTCGAATCTTCCGATTTCGAAAAATGTGTACATTATTTTTAAGTTATTAAAATTAGAAATTCAGCTAAAATCTTGAAATTCCTAATAAGAAGTGTAAACTATAATTATTAAATATATGGAAAAAACTTTCAAGTTTTTTAACATAATGGCCATTTTGTTTTATTAAAAATAACTAATATTAGAGAGCCCTGTAAAAAGAATAATTTTACTTGGAAAATCCTTCAATTAAAAAAGAATATTTTGAGTGTTTTGCATGGAGGAACTAGGAAGTTGTTCAGGTAAAAGTGGAAGGGGTGGTTCTCAGGGTTATTGCGCATTATTACGGTGTTGGGAACATAACTTGTGGTTTGGAGGTGGTTTGTATGATTATTTAAACAAATTTATTTTTTGTTGAGTCTGTGTGTAGGCACTCGGGATTTGTTCAGGGAAAAGTGGTAGGGGTAGTTTTTGGGGGTTGTTGAATATTATTGTGGGGTTGAGAATTTATTTTTTCCTTTTTTTTTAAGATTACTTTTCTGATTATTTGAAAAAGTTCAAATTTTTTGAGTGTTTCACATGGAGACTCCCCGTATCTGTTTAGGCGAAAGTGGTAGGGGTGGTTTTTAGATTTTTTTTAAAAATTATTTTTCTTTCTTAGACTATTCTGGGCTACAGAACTATTCGGTAAACTGTTACAACCAATCCCTTATGCGATAATTTTTGTTTTCAGATGCAATTGCCAGCTCTGAGAATGTTAGGGTTGCCCCATCACTCAGGAGTCAAAAAGGTAAAGAATTTGTATTTACATGATATTTTTTCATGCAACAAGAAATTATAATTAATCGACAAAATTTAGGTGCAATTTGGACGAAGCAGCCGATTAACTTTGATTGGTGGGAGGTCGACCTTGTCTTTCGGATAACTGGTCGTGGAAGAGTTGGTGCCGATGGTTTGGCATTTTGGTACACGAGTAATAAAGGACTTTATAATGGCACAGTCTTTGGAAGTTCCGATCAATGGAATGGGCTTGGTATTTTCTTTGATTCTTTCGACAATGACAACAAGCACAACAATCCATACATTATGGCTGTTCTCAATGATGGCACAAAGATGTTTGACCACTCCAAGTAAATATAAAAGCAATCATTACTCACCTGGAAAATCTGTAATTTTCAGGGTATTTTTATATACTTGGGAAAACATGTGAATGTGAGGCATTTTTTTTTAATCTCAGAGAATCTTTTCGAGAACGTGGTTCAACTTTTTTTAAAATTTTAATATAAAAGTAAATAGCAGCGATTTTTTATTCGCTAAAGTAGCAGCATGTTCATGGATTTGACTGTTTTTTTGGTTTGCTTTCTTAAATTCGTTTTTCTACAGGGAAAATCATTTTTTTTAACTGAAATTATGATTATTCTATTTTTGGTTTAAAATTTTATCTTTTTCAGTTGAAGATTCAAGTACTTTATCGTCTTTCATTCGTACTTGATCGTACTTGATTGTATTTTGTTGAAAATTGATCTTTTTGCTTTACAATACAACTCTTCTTAAACATTTCTTCCTTTATTGCATTCAGCGGTTTTTTTTATTAAAAATTCAAACCTTTTTGGTTTTTCCAGGCTCATAATTTTAATTGAAAATTCATCTCATCAATTAAAAATTTAACTGTTTTGTTGAAAGTTCCTTTTTTGTTGTTGAAAATTCATTTCTTGAATGAAAATCTAATTATTCTAGTTAAATATCCCATGATTTCAGTTTAAAATTCATCTTTTGGTTGAAGATTCAACCTTTTCAGTTACAGATTCAACGTTTTAGTTGAAAATTAATCTTTTTGTTTAAACATACAACTATTCCAGTTGAAGATTCATATAATTCTAATAAGTCTAAATTTTCGTTACAAATTTGTCTGTTTTTTATAGAAATTTAATCTCTGGTTGTAGATTAAACTACTACAGTTAAAGATTCATTATTTTTGTTTAAAATGCATCTATTTCGCTTAAAATCAACTACTTGGTTGAAAATCAAATACTTTTGTTAAATACTCAAATTTTCTTGAAAATTTATCTTTTTAGTTAAAAAATTATTATAAATTCATTAATTTGATTAAACATGTATCTTTTTTCTCGAAAATTCGTTTTATTTTTTATTGAACAATTATTTTTGAACTAAAAATTTAACTGTTACATTTTTGGTTGACAAATGATCTTTTTTAGTTGTAAATTATACTTTTTGGTAGAAAATTGAATTATTTGGTTAAAAATTTATTTATCTTCTTGAAAATGCATTAATTTTACTTAAAAAATTATTTTTAATTATTTATCTTAAAGAATATATTTCACTATTTTCCTGAGAAGTCTCATTATTTCCTTCCTTATCTACTTAATTATTTTACAAATGAAAGAAAGGTATTCAATTTTACATATGAATAGTACTAATTTAAACATCTATATATTTACAAGGATTAAAAAATACACATTTTATGAAAAATTATACCTGAACAAATTTGAGTTAGCTTGAAAACCCCTGGAAATGTTAGGGAGTTTTTTCCAGGTTTTAAGTAGACACCTTGCAAGGGTGGTCCAAAAATGGATTAGAAATTATTTTTTTCCAAGTTTCATGCATGTCCCCCCTTTCCAAGTTTGTTCGAATTTACAAAAAAACTAATGCGTTTTTTTAAATAGAAAAAAACTGTATTCAAAGGTCTCACAAGACCCGTATTTCCCATTAAAAAAATCAATTTTTGTAAATTCACGATAATTTTTTTCACCGTTTTTTTTAGTATAAATTGTTTCTGATATATCAAATATTAAATTAAAGGTAACGAAAATAATTTATTGAACAATGTATTATTATTTATAATAATATTTTCTCAGTATAATGCTAGAAAGTTGCTATTTTTTATTGGATACGTATGACTTAAATGTTTTACTTTGCCTTGGCATGTTAGCAATGAACAAATAATAAACAAGAATGAGAGAGAATCATTTTTTAATATGGATCAAATTGAGTGTAACTTTTCCTTGAAGTCGTTACGGAGAATATCTTCGTTTAAATTAATATTTTTTAAACATTAGCAAAAGAGTAAAAACACTTTATTCCGAAGAAAACGGAGTACCGTTTAAAAAATGAATCTTAAAAATGTTTGTTTATTATTTCTTCATAACTAAAAAGTTACACACAATAATAAATTGTTTCATATTGCATGACTAAGTAAGAAGATAAACAGTCAAAACTGTAGCAGAAAAATCGCAACTATCTAGTATTACTTTAGGAAAATATAGTTTTAAACAATAAATTGTTTAAACAATTCTGTTTGTTAATTGCATTAAATACTATCTCGCATTAAGTAAAAAGTGGACGCAAAGTTGAAAATTTCAACAAAAAAAAAACATTTTTCTAGCATTGTTCAAAGAGAATATTATTAAAAATAATAATAAATTGCTTAAACAATTTTTTTGGTTCACTTTAATTGATTTTTAACTTGCTATAATTAAAAAGTGAACAAAACGCGGAAAATTTTAGAAAAAAACGCAACTTAGCATTACTGTATGAGAATATTGCTATCAATAAAAATCAATTGTTAAATCAATTATTTTTATTATATCTAATAGACTATTGTCACGCTTTAATTGAAAAGTGGAAATCAAGTTAAAAGTATTCAAAATACGACATCCATATGAAAATTAAAAAAATATCGATGTACCCAAACATGCCTGAATAAATCTTGAAATGCCAGGATTTTTTCCCCCAAAATTTAAGTAGATTGTATTAGTTAAATAAAAATGATAATAATATATTTGAACCTCATGATAAATTAAAAAATTATTGTAAGCTGGCAAAAATTCACAACAAAATGTATTTCTTAATTCAGTAGAGACAATTAATTGATCCTATTTTTTTCCATTAGCGATGGTTCCAACCAACTTTTGGCGGGATGCCTGCGGGACTTCCGTAACAAACCTTTCCCCACTCGAGCAAGGATTGAATATTATCAAAATACGCTGACGGTTCGTGACATATTATTTAATTTAGTAAAAAAGTTAGGTTTCTTTTCAATTAAGTTTTTTTAAAATTGTGAGCAATTTACAGGTTCTTTTCCACAATGGAATGACGAACAATGAACACGATTATGAAGTTTGTATGCGTGTTGAGAACGTTTACTTACCCAAAAATGGATATTTCGGTGTCTCCGCTGCCACTGGTAATTTTCAACAAAAATTATTGAGTTCTTTTTTAATCATAATTAGAAAGAATCTGATTCGATCGTTTTTATAATTATTTACAGGTGGATTGGCTGATGATCACGACGTTTTACACTTTTTAACGACATCACTTCAAGTTCCTGGTCAAATGACTCAAGATACACAAAAAGTTTCAACTGATGAGGAAGTTAAATTGAGCCAAGAGTACCAGGAATATCAGAAAAAATTGGATCTGCAAAAGGAAGAATATCACAAGTAATAAATTATTATTTTTGAAGTATTCAATTAATTTACTCTATAACCCCTAACTATATGAATAGGTAAATTTTTCCACAATGAAAACGTAAAAAATATGACTAAAAGAAAATTTATTTGATTAACTTACAGGGACCATCCAGATGAAAAGAAAGATGAATACGACGAATGGTTCGAGTCAGACAATACTAGAGAATTGCGACAAATCTTTGCGGGCCAGGGTCAAATGTTTGATGTAATGCGTGAAATGCACAAAAAACTCGATGAAATTGTCGGAAGACAAGAAAGAACTCTGAGTTTGATGTCTCAAATTCAAGTTGGCGGTAAGTCCAGCAAACCGTGTTTATATATATATCCTATTTTCCTGAAAAATCGCCATATTCCCTCTGCCGTTAGAACATTTTGTGCTGTAAAGTCTATTTTCTGATTCCTTCTTTATTTAATTTTTTTCGCAACAACTGACGTCCATGGGAATTAAGAGATCGAGTACAAATTTCAAAAATTAAATGAAAGACACTAAGGATCGTTTTTATTGTCCTGCATTTCTGAAACTACAAAAAAAATTATTTTGGAAAATTAGGACGTGAGTTGTTGCGAAAAAATGTTGGTAAGGTAGGATTCGTTTAAGTATTGCATGGCCTCAAATGGTACTTCAACTTAAAAATAAAAATAATAGATCTATCATAGATAATATAGATAATAGAAAATAGATCTATTATTTTTATTTTTAAGTTGAAGTACCATTTGAGGCCATGTAATGCTTAAACGAATCCTAGCTTACCAACATTTTTTCGCCACAACTCACGTTCTAATTTTCCAAATTAATATTTTTTTTGTAGTTTTAGAAATGTAGGGCAATATAATCGTTCCTTTAGTGCTTTTCATTTAATTTCTGAAATTTTTACTTGATTTCTCAATTCCCGTGGACATCAGTTGTTGCGAAAAAAAATTTAGTAAAGTAGGAATCCGAGAACAGACTGCAGCACAAAATGTTCTTACAGCAGGGGGAATATGGTGGTTTTTCAGGAAAATAGGGTAGTCATCGAAGAATAAATTCTTTTGAGTAAAATTCGTGTACGTATCATATTGAATTATGTATAAAACGAATTTTCAATAATGTAGTCAGTTTTCCAAACAAGGAGATGAATTTTAAACTTTAAAGATGGGTCTTCAACCAAAAAAATAAATTTTGATAAAGTAGTTCGACTTTCAACTAAGTATAGTTAATTTTTTATAACAAAGTATCAATTTTTAACTGAAATGATGAATAAAAAAACGCTTGAAATTTAAACAAAACAAAAGGAATTTTCAACCAACAAGATTAATTTTCTACCAAAAAGATGGACGAATGTTTACCAAAATCCATGAATTTTCAACCAAATATTTGAAGTTTGAACAAAAAAATTTCAACAAAAAAATGGAATAGTTACATTTTCAATTTAAATTTTCAGTCAAAAACGATTTTTTAACTGAACTATTAGGTCTTCGACCAAGTATTATTGAATTTTCAACCAAGAAGATCAATTTTTTATCAAAAAGATGATTTTTCAACAAAATAGTTGAATAGTTGAATTTCAACTGAAAAGGATCAATATTCGAGCGATAATGGAATAGTTAAATTTTTAGTTAAAAAAATGATTTTCAATCAGAAAAAAGCGAATTCTCAAAAGAATAGTTGAATTTCCATCAAAAGAGATAAATCTTCTACAAGAAAAATGATTTTTTTAACTTAGTAGATCACAATTTAAACAAGTAGTAGAATTTTCAACCGAAAAGGAGGAATTAAAAAAAACGGTTTATTTGCAACCAAGAGATATGAATTTATAAACTAACAGCTGGATTATCAAAAAAGACGATTTTTCAACAAAATAGTTAATTTTTCAATCAAAGAGATGGATTTTGAATTGAAATGATAAACCTTCATAAAAAAAATTATTTTTTAATAAAGTGATTTCACTTTCAATAAGGAATAGTTGGATTTTTGAACAAAAAAGATTAATTTTTCAAAAAAATTCATTTTCAACCAAATGATTGACTTAACAGCCAAAAATAGTTAGTTTTTTTATTGGGCTTTAATAATTCAGTGCGAATTAAAAAGAAAAAACGAGAAAAAGGAAAAGTTTAATGAAAACAGGGAAAAAAGAGGAATTCTTTTAAAAAGGGAGAAAGAAGGGAATAGGGGAAATAATGTGAAGTCTAGAATGAATAATATTACATGGTGGTAATAAAAATTTATTTTCCAGGTGTTCAAGTCCCTGGTGGACAACCTGGTCAACCTCCTCAGCTTATAGATACAATTAGAAGGCAAGAAGTCGATGCCGTACTCAATAATCAAAACTTAATTATAAATACGGCTCGAGAGATAAGATCTTTCGTGGGAGAAGTCAGTTCCAAGGCGGACAATATTCTTACTAATCAAGCTCGTGCCCCAACTGCGCAGGTAATTTTTATGTGTATCATGGAGTTAAAATGTATAGTAAATTATTTGATAAAAGAGCTCCGTTAATTACGTAAGAACGATTATTAAAATTTAAGGGCCCTCTCACTATTGGGATCCACTGATTTTAGTGGATTTTGTAAGATTACAAAAGATTTAACAAAATTCTGAACGCATTTGAAAGATTTCACTGGGTTTTAAAGTAATTTTAAACATAACAAGGGGTCTTTTAATATTTTGGAATAGTTTATGGAATTTCAATGATATTTTAATGGCATTTCGAAGATTTAAAGGGATTTAAAAGAATTTTATCGGATTTTAAGAGATTTCAAAACATTCCAAAGTATATCCACAGAGTTTAGGCGATTTCGTAAGATATAAAAAAAAATTAACGGAATTTTGAATACTTCCGAATATTATAAAAGATTTTAAGCGATTTCGAGGAATTATAATGGCTTTGGATATATTTTAAAAGAGTTTAATCTATTTTAAGGGATTTAAAATATTTCGAATTTGAAAGAATTTTAAGGAATTTCCACAGTTTTTAAAGATAATTCCACGGAGCTCAGTCGTTTTAAAGAGATTCCAAGATATTAGGTACAGTAGAGATTTACAAAATTTTGGAAAAAATCGTCGGATTTCAAAAGTTTTCAATGAAAGTGGGTAATGTGAAATATAATATAGTAAAAAAGTAATACAACAAATAATGATATTTGTATAATAGTAGGGTTTACATAGAAATCTTTGTATAAAGAATGTTGTAAATATTAGCAATTGTAGATTGTATACATTTTTCTTGGATTGGTTCAGAATCAACCGGAAATATAAAAAGTAATTGGAATCCTTATGTAATTAATAGTCACTCCCTAATTTTTTAAAGAAAATTTAAATAAAAATATTTAAAATCAGATAGAAATTCGTTAAGTTTTTAAATCTTGTAAATTTTCTTTTTCAGGTTCAACCAATGGGTTACGATTATCACTCACTGATCTCAGAAATGCGTGATGGGCTCAATGAACTAAAAAGAGATAAAAAAGAACAAAAAATAGACACAGTAGGTAGTTGCCCTACTCAAAATTGTCTTACGACGACAATGTTTTTGATGTTCATAGCAATACAAATGGTTATTCTTTTGGGATATAGTTTATACAAGTAAGTCTGCTTTTTTGTATAAGCATTTTTTTTTTAATTTATCCTTTTTAGTGATTTGACTGGCGAATTTCGGATGTTGTAATTATGTGTTTAAAAAAATATTCATTACAGAATTTTTTATATTTCCTCATTTTAATTCCAGTTTTTTGCACACATTGTACACTAGAAGCATTATTTTGAAAACAGATTCATTTTTCGAAGCTTCCAAATTATTAATAAATTGTCCTCATTTCGCATTGAAGTAATTTAGTTTTTAACTATTTTAAATTGGAAATAGAACAATTGGTGGCCTTAATTTGAAATTACAATTCCTTAGATTTTTAGACTTCAAACAAGTCCTCTTGAACTTAAAACAATTAAAACAGAAAAAATCAAAATGAATTAGTTTGAAAGTTACATTGTCCAAGATTAAGGATGTTTTAGGTTCCAGTCATTTGAATGTTTGTCTTTTCCCTTACATTGTAGATAAAAGTCATAATTTTCATTATACTTTAATTAAGAATAGTTTACGGAAATGATCTTATTTAGGAATTGTACGTGCAGTTATTCTTAGTTGTTCATTTTGCGAATTAAAATATTTGATTAATAATATTAATTAAATATGTAACAAATAGAATAGCAAAGAATATTTTAAGGAATAAGATAAGCATCTTTTAATCAGAATTAAATGAAAATTATGACTTGTTTAAACTGGAAAGAAAAATACAAATATGCATATACAAATATGCATATATTTAAAACAATAATTCTGACTGAAGCATACTTCCCATCTTTTTAATTAAAAACTGTTTAACTTCAAATGCTTCTATCTAAAATCGTCGTATTTTAAAACAGTAATTTATAAATCATGGTAGGTAATTCAGAATTTCCCAATATTAAATACTTCAATATTTTTAAAGACTTCCGTTTAAAAATTATTCATACTTGAAAGCTTGTTATTTAAAACATACGTTCAGTCTTGAATTAATTAATTTTAAGTTGTTTAATTCACAAAGGCTTTAAATAATCACAAAAAGTTAAAAATGTTAAAACATGCAATTTCAAATTTAATTCTAAACTATTTAATCTTGAGTGCTAGATTCTAATTGTTCTTTTTTGTGAATTATTAATTTGGGATTTAGATTTATATTAACTGAATTACGAAATTTAATTTTCAAGCATTCAGAAATTCTTTTTTGAAAATCGCCATTCAAATCACCGAAATAACCGCGCATACTGCTGTGTAAAGTTTTTAGAAAGCTTTGAAAGTACTTCAATAAGCTTTCTCGTGTTCGAAACATTATTTTTGACAAATGTATTTTTTTCAGAGACAATAAAGAAGCGCAGGCAAAGAAATTTTACTAGAAGCAGCAAATCGTTTCTTTGAAACGAAAGTGTGAGTGGTGAGAACTTAATTTAAGTACGAACTTAAACTGAACTTTTATATTGAACAAGGGTAACTTTTAGTCTTCTTATATGTACTCTCATAGGTATCAAAAACTTAGTGGATCGTTTCCTAATTCCAAACTCAGGTCGCCCTTTGTCATGAAGTGAGTTTCTCTTCCGCATTATCCACGTTCCTAAAGTTAACTGGAAGTCATAAAAAGCGACATTTTCTCTTTAAATCAAATGAAATGAGATCAAATCCTAATTTTAATACCCAATTTATATGTTCAATTATACTGAAAGTTTAGTTTTTATCAATTCCAGTCTATGAATTTTAACGCAACACTTTCCGCACATCAATTTCTTCCTTGAAAATAAGTGTTAGCTTTTTTGCGTTTAATGTGGAACTTTAAAAAGGAAACTAAACGCAGCAAAAAATTTTTTCAGGCGCTCAAAAATCGCTTGGGATCTGTAACTTTAATACATTTCGGGAAGTGCGATATATTTTTTTACTCTTGGTCGAGTGGTTTTGTACGTCCTTTCGTTATAGTTGTGTTTACCAGTTTTTTTATTTAAAAAAAAACGTATTACGTATCAGTCACCCTCATATCGTTAATTTCGCCAATCTTTGGAATTTATTACGCTAAGTTTTTCTTGTGTATTTTCCAAGATTGATGGCTTTAGAGAAATCGAATGAGTTTGAGCTTGGTGGTTTTTCTGTTTACTAGTCGGTTGAAATTGAATAAAATTGAATTGAAGAATAGATTAACCGATTAGAATCCCAGCTCGAACTCTAAATGCTATTGCATTCGGTCATTGATTCATGTATGTGAGAGAGAAGCCGAGAATGTTTATTTCTCGTATGTCGTCTTCGTTGTATTTGTAAAGAATTTATTTGTGTAAGCAACGTCGTAGGTGGGTGGTCACTGGAAAGTGGAAGAATTTCGAGAATGAGAAAATTCACTCCACGAATCATCATGCATCAACCTCTTTGCATTTGTAAGAGTTTATTGAAAATTGTAAATGTGTAAGGAATAACCTTAGAATAAAAATGGGAGCTCGAAAATTATTTGGTTTTCATGCATTTTTGTCTCCTCGACTATATTCGAAAGCGATTGGATTTAAAAGTGAATGTTTTCGAATTTAAAAAAAAATCAAAGCTTCGAAGATTTTCTATTACCAACAGAAATATCAACTTTGTTTATCTGAAAATAGTTTGAATTCGAATTTCATTATTTCAGTTTGCAAATAATTCAAACAAAAAAGGTTCGAATTTTCAATATATTCAAACTTTATATTTTTAATATTTGAAAATATCTCAATTTAGGTCATTCAAACTTTTAAAAAATGTCGAACTATTTCTCGGTTTTCCTGGTCAAATATTACATTTTTGCCGCTTGACTTTCAGGCGTTTATGACAATAATACTCATTAAATACTGAATGATTTAATTTATCAATTTTAAAAAGAATTAAACATTTGATAACTGTAAGGTAAAATATATAATGAAAATTATTGTATGAAAGTGATTTCAGACTTCACAGACCAAAATGCTCTAAAAACTGGAGAAATAGGGTGATTTTTTTAAAAACAATAGGGGAATAATGGGGGAATAAATTCCAACCAAAAACAGTTGTATTTTAACCAAATAGTTGAATTTTTAGACAAAAGACATGAGTTCTGTATTAAGAAGAATCAACTTTTACCAAGAAAAGATCAATTCTCAAGCATAAAACATGTATTTTCTACCAAAAGAAGAATTTTGAATCCAAAGAGATGGATTTTCTACAAACACAAAAAAGAGTCCATCAACAAAATGGTTGAATTTTCTACCAACAAGTATAATTTTTTAACAGCGGAGATGAATTTTCAACAAAATAATTCAATTTTTACCAAATAGTAAGATTTTTAACCAGAAGGGATGAAACCTGAATCCAAAATATAACAATAGACTTTTAAATCAAAGAAATTAACAATTAACCAAAAATATGAAATTTTCAGAAAACAGTTGAATTTTCAGCAAAGTAATTACATTCTAAACTAACTAGTAGAATTTTTATCCAAACAGAAGAATTCTCGACCAAAAGTATGATAGTAGATAGTAGACTCTACACCATAAAAGATGACTTTTCTAACAACAAATAAATTTTCTATCAAAAAATACGAATGCCCAACAAAACAGTTGAATTTATTCACAAAAAAGATGATTTTAAGAAAAAAGTAACATTTAAAAAAAAATATACAATTTTTAACCAAATAGTAATATTTTTAACCAGAAGAGACGAAATCTGAACCCAAAGTATAATAATAGACTTTTAAATAAAGAAATGAACTTTCAACCATAAAAGATGAATTTTCAACCGAAAAAGATAAAAGGACGAATTTTCTATTTAGAGAACCGAATTATGAACATAACAATACATTTGGTCACCAAAAATTGATGCTTTTTGAAGAAAAGAGTTGAATTTTCAACAAAAATAATTAAATTTTTAACCGAAACAGATGAATTCCGGTTCAAAAATATAATTGTAGACTTTTCAAATAAAAAGAAATAATTTTGAAGCAACAAGATGATATTTTAACGAAATATACATTTAAATGTTCAACAAAATAATTACATTTTCAATTAAAAGAGATGAGTTCTGGATTAAACTTATGATGATAGACTTTTTAATTAAAAATAATAATATTTTAAACATAAAAAATGAAGTTTTACACAAAAAATTACTTTCCTACGAAAAAATGAATTTTCAATCCAAAAGGGCCAATTTTCTATCCAAAAAGACTGTAATTACTGTGTAAAATATCCAAAAGAAGTTTTTCTTCCCAACCAAAAATAGCTTTGCTTTCTTAAATATAATTATTTTATAAAAGGAACATTCATTTTTGAACGCAACCTTAATTTTTTAATTTTAAAATATAAAATGATGTTAGGCATTTTAACGAAGATGGTGGGTGACATTTAGTACAATAAATGTACACATTTTTTTAAAATAGCGGGACGGTATCAATCGCAAAAGTAAAAACAAATTTTTAAAATCCTCTGTTTCAAAAAAGTCCCAACTATTTTTCAGCTTTTTCTCGGTGGTTAAGCAACAGAATTAAAATGCTTAGAGTTGAGTCAAATTTAAAAATCATATTCTAAAAATTTAAGAATAAATAGCGTTTAATTTTTTAGAGTGAAAACTTTCTTCTAAATTTGGATAATAATTATTTTGAGTTTTCCAATCAGTATTTTATGGAAAAATTAGTGCTCTCTTCAAATTATTGTCTGCAATTAAAAGAAATTGAAGATATTTTGTTTCTGGCTACAAGTGAATCGCTGGAAGTTGTTTCTAAATTATTCCCTTTCCAGAAACTGCGTTAAATATAATTCAACCAGCCGAATCTCCACTTGACTGTCGTGAAGCTATTGGGGTCAAAATT
This sequence comes from Druon quercuslanigerum, assembly GCA_010014905.2. Classification (NCBI taxonomy): domain Eukaryota; kingdom Metazoa; phylum Arthropoda; class Insecta; order Hymenoptera; family Cynipidae; genus Druon; species Druon quercuslanigerum. Next base: position 24,973 of record JAAAKG020172068.1, read on the forward strand.
GAGATTTATGAAGCAGGGCACTCGGCACAGGAGCATAATCAACGTTAAATGGCACGAGAGAGCAAATGAAAGGAGCAGAGTGGACTCATGATTCTTCCGGATAAGTTTAATAATTCGTATAGATGAATTCCTGACACTCGTATTAAATAAAAGATTGATACATTGTATATTGTAGAAAAAAGATGTCCAATTTTTATAAATAATAAGATTTATTGAGGGTTGAGGTTCTCCAAGTTCGGCTTACATGATTGCAAAACTTCAAAAATGATAAGTCGGAAATTGAGAATTTTTAAAGATATTATTTTATATTTTTAAATCTGTTGAAATATTGAAAATTGGGCAAATTGGGCATCGCAAGTCAGGAAAAAGACATGAAGTTAGAAAAAATCCAAATTTCTATGAGAAGCACTTTGAATAACTTTTAATAATAATTCGGGATTCCACACAGTCACTTTTTTTAAACCACTCTTTTGCCTCTTTCAAAGATTCTAACTTTCTTTTCAATATTGTAGGGTATTTCCAAACATTACAATAAATTTGTAAAAAAATTTGATATTTTGAAGGGATTTAAAAGGATATCAGGGTATTCAACAAAAATCAATGTTGTCTTCAAAAACTTAAAAAAGGGTGTAAAGGAATTTTGTAGCATTTAAAATAAACTCTACTCTCGATATAAGAACGGTTTCGGGCATGGCGTGCATTGACCTTGATCCTAAATCGGGGAAATCAAAACGTAAACAGACAGGGCCGCATGAACCATTTCTGTTGAATTTGGACGCATGATGCAACTAATGTGCTGAGAGTGCGGCCCTAATTATGTTTGTTACGCTTGATTGAGTACCCCTACTGCCTCTCCCCCCCACCCTCTTGGTCTCGTGGTTCCCCTCATCAAGAAAATGCGGAAGACATCAATTCTAGAAACATCGTAAAGCGGGGGTTCTTATACCGGGAATTAAGTGTTTATTAAGGTATTATAAAATATTCTAAGGCATTTTTAATGCATTTTAAAAACTTGAAGGGATACCAAAGGATTTTGTTATCTTTCCGAGGATTTAAATCATTTCAAGGGATTTTAAAAGATCTCAACCTCTCAAGGTATTTTTATGAATTTTTCAGGATATCAGGAAATATGAGATTTTATTATGTAATATCACCTAATTTTATAATATTTTAATGGATTTGAAAGAATTTGTTCACCATATTTGGGGGATTTCGTAGGATATTTGAAAGATTTTCAAATATTTCAAGGTATTACGAAAGATGTTAAGGAATTTTAAAGATTGTAGGAAATTTTAAAAGATTCAAAGTAATTTTTAATTGATGTCAAAAATTTCAAGCGATTTCAAAATATTGTACAGGATTTGAAATATCTTATAGCGTATTTTTAATAGATTTCTATCATTTGAACGGATTCCAACAGATTTCAAAGATTTTATGGTATTGAAAGAAATTCCAAAGAATTTTTAAGTTTTAAAAAGTTTCAAGGAATTTCATAATATTTTAAATGATTTGAAATATTTTAGGCTTTCGAAAGTTTTAAGGGATTTAAAACATTTCAAAGAATTTTAAATATTAAAAAATATCAGTCACACCAATCCATTAATAAATTAACAATATTAAAATTTAAGGCCACCCAGGGTTGCTACAAGAGTCTGGTTAAAAAAATCTATAACTTTTTCAGATTTTCCAGGTATAAGTTTGACAAAATTCCAGGTCTACTTTTTTTTTAATTTAGCCAATTAAATTGAATTGTAGCAAATTATAGCGAAATAATAATAGTTTATCAATAAGTTTTATTGAACTCAAAACTATTTTCAATAATATTTGTATCAAAGTGAAAAAAAGTATTCTGTAATCATAACCATATTATTATTTTTTATTACATTAAGAACAATTAAAGGCAAACTATTTGTGCAAAGATTAGGATTTCATTTTAAAATAATAGTAATTTTAAAAACTCTGAACTTTTTAACAAAGTTAAAATAAAACTTTTAGATTACCAGAAATAATAAAATTGTCTATATTAAAATTGATCAAAATTTAATCAGTTCACGAATTTCTTCTTCAACATCTTCCACTTCTTTTTGCTTTTCTGATTGAATCTTTCATTTCTTTTCATTTGATTCTTATATTTTGTCTGATATTGGCCTTTTTCGTGAGTTTTTTCCAATTTTCAAATATAGAATTCGCTATAAACTACTAAATTATTAAGCCTTTGAAATAGAGATGATTAAAAAAGTTCCAGTCTTCTTCTTCTTCTTTATTCATAATGTGTCCCCTAAGGGTTTACATGACTTCCATTCCATACCACTTACATAATAA
>JAAAKG020172079.1:0-27293 GCA_010014905.2 Druon quercuslanigerum
TCTTTACCGACTTGACATTATAGTGTACATATACAGAGTTTTTTCCAATATGGCGGATTAAACGGTTTGACTAAAACTTGCTTGTGTTCTCATTTCTCAATCCCGAGTAAATTCTGTGCAATATAGGTCACAAGGCCTAATCAACAGTAATCAGATTCTCGTTGTTGGATGAACCAGTACGTGACTCCACAAGAAGAGCGTTACTGAATATACCAGTGAGGCTAAATGATAGATTCCACCAGTGATTTAGCGCTCGAGGCGACCAATACATTCATTCATCGACGTCGATTTATATTCCTGATTGGGCACTGATGGAGTATAAACCGACTGAAGCTGCTTACACATTACGAAACCATGAATACTGCATATAAAGTGCACATGTGGGAGGCTTATGAGCGAGTGAGAAAAAGAAAAATATTACGAAGAATCTGTTCTCGTATTCATCCTGCCTGAATTTCATTTTAAAAATAAGCCTGGACATCGCCTAATGTTTTCTTAAACTAAACTAGTGAAATAGCTAGTAAGTTAAATAAATATTTGGAATTATCACTGGTGAACCTGTGGTACTGCGTAGTCTCTTCGTTAGTCCTAGTCAGTCTCCGTTAGTCCCAGTCAGTCTCCGTTAGTCCCAGTAAGTCTCCGTTAGTCACAAGAAGTCTTTCTTAAGCCTGTCGCCACATACGTGCATTACGGCGCGTCTCAATTTTCGAAAGAGTCACATGGGAAGTCACAAGAAATTCGGTCAGTCAGATGGAGGTCTCCACGAAGTCTCCGTTATTCTCGTGGAATCGTTGTTAGTCTTACTTGCTGACTTCTGAGTAACCAGATTCTCGTTATTGGATGAACTAGTAAGTGACTCCACAAGAAGAGCGTTACTGAATATACCAGTGAGGCCAAATAACAGATTCAACCGGTAATTTAGCGCTCGAGGCGACCAAGGCATGAACCTCCAGTACTTGTACGAAGTAACCAGGGCACATTACTGATTAGGCAAGTAAGGGAATATCACTGATTGAGCCAGTGAAGTCTCACTGATTACCGGCGCAACACCTCTGGCTGCTTCAACCAGTGAGATTTCACTGCTTCGTTTTTTTCCCTCTTCTTCCTGCTCCTCTATTTGACCACGATTGTCAGAACAGGGGAAATAGAGTGATTTTTGAAGAAGATAGGGAGAAAAAAGTTGAGTTTTCTACAATAAAACATGAATTTTCACCTGGTTGAATAAAACGAAAAATAGTTAAATTCACAAATTGCAAAAAGGAAATTTTCGAACTAAAAATATAAAATTTATTTTCACAACCAACTAGCTAACTAGCTAACTAACTTTTGAACCAACTAGATATTATTTTTGGTTACAAATTAATTTTCGCAGGGAAATATTCTACTATTCCATTTTTGGTTGAAAATTGATCTCTTCTAAATTAAAATTATTTTTTTTTAATAATACTGTTTTTTTATTTCAAATTAAAATCGCTTTTTTGTTGAAATAATCAACTATCACATTTTTCGTTAAGAACTCATTTTTTTGGTTTAAATTTGTACTATTTTTTTTAATTTTCGCGAAAATTCGTTCTATTTTCGATTAAAAATTAATGTCTTTGATAATAAATAATCTTTAGTTGAAATTTTATATTTTTCGTTAAAGATTCAAGTACTTGATAGGAAAATCATGCATTTAGTTGATAATTCGTATTCTTTTTTTCCAAAAATGAGTCCTCTTGGTTAAAAAATCAACTTTTCGGTTGAAAAGCAACTCTTTAGTTGAATGTTGAACCATTTTCTTCAAAATTCATTTAATTTGTTAAAGATTCATAATTTTAGATGAAAATTAATCTCTTTAGTTAAACATTTTACAATTTTGATATAAATTCGTTTTTTTTTTAAGAATTAATTTTATTAACTGGAAATGCAATTATACCATTTTTGTTTAAAAATTGTTATTTTAAATTTAAAAATCGAACTTTATTTCTTTTGCAGAGGAAAATTCATGTATTTGATCAACAATTCGTAAATTTTTAAAGAAAATAACTCTTTTTTGTATAAAAATTCATCCTTTTTGGTTAAACATTCATGTGTTTCGTTGAAAATTCATCTGTTTTTATTAAAGGCTCAACAATTATTTAAAAATGCTTCTTTTTTGTTAAATTCAACTAGATTTGATTTAGAATAAAAATATTTCTTTGTTGAAACATTCACTATTAAATTTCTTTTTAAGAATTAATTTTTTTCTTTTCAGAAATCAACTACGTAGTTTATAGTTACAATACTTTTTACTAAAATTAAATAATTTTTGGTTGAAAATTCAACAATTTGGTAGAAAATTAAACTGTTTGAATTAAAAGGAAGTTTTTTGTTAAAAAATCATATTTTTGTTTTTATTTAAAAATGTAGCTATTCTATTTTTGGTTAAAAATTTTTCCTTTGCAAGATAAAAATTCGTCTATTTTGTTGAAAATATATCATTTTGTTTTAGGATTGATCTATTTGCTTAAAAAATGGTCTCGTGCATTTCAATTAAACTTTTTGGGAAAATTATTTATCTTCTGTTATCTTTCTTGACCGAAAATTAACTTTCTCGTCAAAAATTCTTTTTTTCTGGTTTGAAGGTCAACTATTTTCTTAAATATTCGACCATTCAGTTTAAATTTTAGTTTTAAATTTAGCTGAAATTCGTCTATTTAAAAATAAAATAAATCTTGTTTATTCGAAATTCATCTATTTGGTTCAGCATTAAACTGTTTCATTTTTGGTTGCAAACCTTTCTTTTTTCAGTCGTAAATTCAAATATTTCGTTGATAATTCACTTGTTTTATTTAAAAAAATTTCTGTTTGTAGAAAATTTTCTTCTAGGTTAAAAATTCATGTTTGTAAGTTAAAAATTGCGCTATTTGGTAAAAAATTCAAATATTCTGTTAAAAACTTAATTATTCTCTTAAAAATTCAACTGTTTTGTAAATTCTATTTTTTGAGCGATTAAAATATATAACTTTTGAAAAAGTATTTAAAGATTAGCCCCTTGCAAAAATATTTGGAAAAAATAGCAAATAGTAGAAGAGGGTTAGATAAGTATCTATAATTTATGAAAATGTACACTAATTATAAATCCGACTCCGTTATTTAAAATTGTAATTTCTTCGCGTTCTGCTTCCGCAAGTGGAGGAAAAAAGTTTAAGTAGCTCATGAAAGCGCGACCCTGGTAGGCGCCTGAAGGTAGAAAAAGAAGCAAGGGAAGCAAACGAAGACTTCGCTGGCGCGCGAAGACTTCGGACCAAAGAGTAAGGCACACAGTAGGTACTGCCGAGTGTAGTCAGACCCATGCTCTTAATTTTAGATTCCGGTTGCCCATTGGCATAAACCGAGGATCCGGAGGAGCAGAGAACTTGGACATGTTGAATATTCCGCAAAGGTAATGTTTCCTCCCGTTTCACTCTCAAGGCTCCATTCCCTCTGCGGCAGGGTATCTTGAATAGTAATAAGACCAAGGGACAAAAGCCTCAAGTACTCATATCTTTGCTCAGAGTGTTTGCTATCTCTTTTTAATTTTATTAATTAAAATTTAAATTCTACTATTGAATTTATTTATTTATTTTTTAGCAAAACAAAATAAGTAGATAAATTTGAAGGAAAGAAAATCCATACCAAATTAAAATTTAAAAAAAAATCAGTTAAAAAAATGAAATTATTAACAAAAAAAGTGAATTAAAAAAAAAAGAATTTTTAACGAAGCAGTTCAGCTTTGAGTCAAGTAGTAAAATATTCAACCAAAAAAAAATAACCACATAATTAATTTTTTTACAAAGACGAGATTTCAATATATTCACAAACTGGTTTAATTTTCAACCTATAACTATGATTTTCTACACACAAAAAAAATAATTTTCGACTAAGCTAGTAAACTTTCATAAAAATGTTTTATTTTTATCCAAATCTCAGTTTTTAATTAAAAACATGATTTTTGAGCTGGAAGTAAGAATATTGAACTAAAATTATGAATCTTCAACCGACGTAACATCAATTTTTAAACAATTAATTAAGTTTTCAACCAAAAATTAAATAGGTAAAATTGCGATTCAAAAAATAATTCTCCAGAAAAAAGCATATGAAAAAAAATATCAATCCAAACAGACAAATATTCAAAAAACACATAAAAATAAGTTAAATTTTCAGCAAAACAATTGCATTTTTCTCCAAGAAAGAAAGAAGAATTTTTTAAATTAAAAAGACAATTTTTTAGAAGCAAAAATAGTTGAATTGCTATTCAAAAAGGATTTTAGTTTATTTTTCAACAATATGAATTTTGAAAGTAAGTAAATTTTCTACAAAAGTAGTTAAAGTTTCAACCCACAAAGATGAATTTTCAACAAAAGTTAAATTTTCAACCAAAAAGGATGACTGCCTAAAAAAATTGTTAAATTTTCATCGAAAAAAGATTTCAGTTAAATTTCCAACAACAAGGTGCAAATTTCACATAAAAAGGTAATTTTGTAAAAAAATAGTTAAATTTTCAAAATTAAAAAGACCAATCTGTTTTCAACGAAAACTAGTCAAATTGTCATCTAAAAAAGATTTCAGTTGAATTTTCATCGAAAAATGATTTCGGTTAAATTTCCAACACCAAGGGGCAATTTTACAGAAAAAGTTAATTTTTTTAAAAAAATAGTTAACTTTTCAAAATTAAAAAGACCAATCTTTTTTCAACAAAAAATAGTCAAATCTTCATCGAAAAAAAGATTTTGGGGTTAATTTCCAACATCAAGGTGCGAATCTTAAATAAAAAGGTAATTTTTTAAAAAAATATTTACATTTTCAAAATTAAAAAAACCAATGTTTTTTCAACAAAAAATAGTCAAATTTTCATCTAAAAAAAATTCATTTGAATTTTTATCGAAAATAGATTTCGGTTAAATTTCAAACACCAAGGTGTTGATTTTAAACAAAGAGGTAATTTTGTAAAAAAAATAGTTAAATGTTAAAAATTAAAAAGACCAATCTTTTTTTTAACAAAAAATAGTCAAATTTTCATCCAAAAAAGATTTTTGTTAAATTTCCAACAACAAGGTGTAAATTTCAAATAAAAAGGTAATTTTTGTAAAAAAAATTGTTAAATTTTCAAAATTAAAAAAATCAATCTATTTTCAAAAAAAAACTAGTCAAATTGTCATCTAAAAAAGATTTCACTTGAATCTTCATCGAAATATAATTTCGGTTAAATTTCCAACACCAAGGCGCAATTGTAAAGAAAAAGTTAATTTTTTTTTTTAAATAGTTAAATTTTCAAAATTAAAAAGACCAATCTTTTTTCAACAAAAAATAGTCAAATTTTCATCCAAAAAAGATTTCAGTTGAATTTTCAACATTAAGATATAAATTTTAAAATAAAATACATTTTTTAAGAAATTACTTGAAGTTTAAACCCTCAAAGAGAAATTTTCAATAAAATTGTTAAATTTTCAACCAAAAAGGATGAATTTTAAAGAAAAGTTTAATATTTTTACTACATAGTTAGATTTCTCTGCAAGAACTGTGCAATTTCTACCAAAATAGATGAATTTTTAAATTTTAAGATAAACTTTTAAAAAAATTGAATTTTCGTTAAAAAAAGATTCCACTTAAATTTTCAACACTACGATGTGAATTTCAAATTAAAATTTTAATTTTCTGCAAAAACAGTTGAATTTTAAATTCAAAAAGACGAATTTTTAAGAAATCAGTTGAATTTTTCTCTACGAAAGATGAAATTTCTACTAAAATACATAAATGCTTAACTTGCAAAGACAAATATTTTTAAAAAATTGTTGAATTTTCCATTAGAAAAAATTAGTTTAACTTTTCAATATTAAAATACAAGTTTTAAACAAAAAGCAAATTTTCAATGAAAATAGTAGAATTTTTAACCCAAGAAGACGATTTTTTAACAAGCTAGTTGAATTTTCAACCAAAAAGTTGTATTTTTCGCCAAGAAATATTCAATGTATACTAAAATAGATTAATTTTATAAATTAAAAGGAGGATTTTTTTTCAACAAAAATAGTTGAATTTTCATCAAAAAAAGATTTCAGTTGAATTTCCAACACCAAAATATCAATTTCAAAAGAAAGTAAACTTTCTACGAAAATATATAAAGTTTCAACCCTCAAAGACGAATTTTCAACAAAACAGTTAAACTTTCAACCAAAAAGACGAAGTCACTGCAAAAAAAAGAATTATAAAGACTAGGCAAGTAAATTATTTAATTTTTTTTTTAACCTAGAATCTTTTCGTCTCATTTTCGAATTGTAAAAAAAGTGGGACATGGGTGAAAAATCCCCCCCCCCCCCCACCCTAATAATAAAGTACTTTATGGGCTGCACCTAAACAAAATTCAAACTTTTACATTCTTGGATCATTCTGCTGAAAATTGAATTTATTCCTAATACGGAAAAATAATTAAAATTTCAAAAAGGTGCTATTGTTCAGGTGCCAAATAAATCAATTATCAGCATACTTTTCTCTTTTCTTTTCAAGAAGCTATAACAATGTAGGTAAACAGTTTCACTCTTAAATATGTAAATATCATAGTTTCTCTATGAGTTCTGAAAGCTTCCTTTCGCCACATAACTTCCTCAACTTTCACCATTTTTTTTTTATTTTTCACTCTTTTGTCTTTATCTTGACACCTGCAACCAGTTTCTCACCTTCTAGTCTTACACATTTTTTTATTTCGCTTTAGCTTGAACAATGCGAAAATGAAAAACAATTGAAAGGCTTACAATCTATGGGAGCGTGCATTAATTTTGAGGGATTTTTTTTTTAATTGCGGGTTTATTTTTTTTTTAAAGTGGTTACCAGTTCAAAGTACTGTCCATCGCTAGCCACTTCTTTTTCCCATCTTTCTGTCAGCATACCTATACCACGTCGGAAAAGAGACTAATTTTTTTGAGACTATCCACGAATCGACCCATTTTTTGGCATCTTCATAAGAAGCGAATCCTTGCATATAGTAACGATATGCCTCGATGTGCTATAGTACAAGTAACGCCATCTCTTAGAAACACCTCAAAATTAATGCACGCTCCCAAAATCTAATTCTTAAAATGAACCAGTTCTATTTTGTTTCAGAAAGTTTTGACGCCGTGTTTGTGTTTAAAATAAAAATTTCTTTTTCTTCTCTTATATCAGCATTTTCACGGTGATGTAATTCACTGCACATGACGATTCATATTGCCACGTCTTTTTTTTTTGCTTTTAAAAGAAGAGGGCTTTGGCTTTTCATCATAGTTTCAGCGTGGGTGCTCGTACGTGGGATTGCACCATCTAGAGTTCGTTACACTTCGTTATGAAAAACGTTCATCCAAATATACATACAGAATAAATATAACTCGCGTGCTAAATATTTTTTTCTTTTTCAAACCGTTATATTTTCAGATTCATTATTATTGCTCGCCTGTCATTCATACTGAACAATTAGTCCGCTAGTGAAACAAATATAACATTTCACATCCCAATTACCCTACATTTTTTGATGTAAAAAAAAAAACAATTTTTAATTTTTCTTGCTTTAACAGGGTGTCTACTCAAATCCCGGAAAAAATCCAGGTATAAATTTAAATTAATTTTAAATAATTAATTAAATAATTTAAAGTAAAAATTATAAATTTCCAGTAAAAAAAATTATTTTCCACAAAACAAATGTTTAATCAAGGTCATCAATTACAGCTAAAATGATTAATATTTAATTTATATAAATTAATATTCAAACAAGAAGATTAATTTTCTAAAAAAAAAACTATTTTTCAACAAAGTACATAAATATTCAACCAAATAGATTAATTTCAACTAAAAAAAAATCCACTTTTAATCTAACTAGTGAATTTCCAACTAAAATAATTTAATTTTTAACAAAAAAGATGAATTTTCAACTAAACTGATAAATTTTCCACTGAAATAGTTAAATATTGAACCCAAAAGATGTATTTTTGGATTTTCAACAATAAATATTTTTTCTACCAAAAAAGAATTTTTTAACAACTGAATAGTTATGTTAAATTTTCTGATTTTCAACAACACAAAATTTATTTTGCATGAAATATGCAGTTTCAATGTCTACAACGCAGTTAAATTTTTGCTCGAAAACATTAATTTAAAAAAAAAGTTATTTATCAACGAAATAGTTTAATTTGCAACTAACAAGATGATTTTTTAACCCTGTAAAAAATTATTTTTAACAAAACAAACAACGAATTTTGTATTAAACAGTTCTGTATAATTTTCAACTAACAAGATGAATTTTTAGCCAGGAAGGACATTTTTTTACTAAAAAAATGGGTTTTTTAAACAGTCAATAAATTTTCGACCAATTTTTAATCCAAGAAGAATTAGTCAAAAAATATAGTTATATTTTCTAAGAAGCAGTTATATTTTCAAACTGAAAATATGAATTTCATAAAAATAGTTACTTTTAAACCAAAAATACAATTTTCGACTAAGCCGATGAATTTTCAACCAAGAAGACAGTTTTTTACATTAAAAAATGAATCTTAAAAAAATGAAATGAATTTTCGACGAAGTTTTTGAATTTTTAACTAAAAAGTTTCATTCTTAAACAAAAATGAAATAGTTCAAACGTATAACTAAAAAGATATTTTTACAAGGAATCTGTATTATATTCAGGAAATAATCGACATTCTCAACCTGTTCCGCTGGGAATCGAACAACAGAAGGTACTTTTCCATTAAGCTACTAGAGATCTTTTTCAGAAACACACGCATTTTTTCAAAGTGCTGAAAGTAAAATTTTTCAAGGAATCTGTATTATCATCAGAGAATAAAAGAAATTTTGAACATCTTTTCAGACTAGATGGAGCTATAAATTAAACATTTTTTAAATTGAATTTTTGTCTGAATTTTGTTTTCTTCTTTTTTCAGAAAAAATTTTATATAAAAATGTTTAATTAATAGCTCCGTCTAGTCTGAAAAGACGTTAAGAATTTCTACTCTGATAATAATACAGATTGCAAATCTACTTCCTTCTGTAAAACTTTGAAAAGTTCCATAATTGCGCAGTTGAATCTTTATCAATTAAACTGATATTATATTACGTTAAACGTTGTATCATAGGTAACATTCATTTCTTATTGCGCAACCTATTTTCTATATCATAAAGTTCATCAAGTACTTTCTTAAATACTTAACACCAGATGACCCTGCTTGTACAATTACAGAGTAAAACACGCCAAACTAATTATCTACACGAATAAAACGCGAAATGTAATAAATAGATTTCCAATTGCAATAAATGTAATTAAATCGTTCCACTTGATTTCCCTTACATTTTATGTTCTCAATTATCGCGGCAGTTTATCTCTAAATCAGCTTTAGATTAATTGCTTTAAGTAATATCACATTAAAGTTAGTCATGAAAGTACCCGAAGAAGTTATGAAAGTAAACAAAGAAGTCATAAAATTACCAAAAGAAGTGATGAAAGTACCGAAAGAAGTTATGAAAGTAAACAAAAAAGTCATAAAATTACCAAACGAAGTCATTAAATTACCAAACGAAGTGATGAAAGTACCGAAAGAAGTTGTCATGAAAAAACCAAAAGAAGCCATGAAAATACCCGAAAAAATCATTAAAGTAACAAAAAAAGTCAAGAAAGTACTCAAAGAAGTAATGAAAGTACCCAAAGAAATCGTGAGAGTACATAAAGGAGTCACAAAAGTATTTAAAGAAGTCACGAAAGTGCCCAAATGTGTCATGAAAGTACCTGAAGAAGACTTGAAAGTACTTAAATAAATCGCGAAAACACTTAAGGAAATCACAAAAATACTTTGAAAAATCACAAATTCACCCAAATAAGTGATGAAAGTACCCAACGAAGGGATGAAAGTACTTCAAGAAGTAACGAAAGTACCCACAAAAGTCATGAAAGAACTTACACAAGTGTTCAACTACCCGAAGAAGTCATGAAAGTACTTCAATAAGCAACTAAAGTACTTACAGAAGAATTGAAAGTACTTTAGGGCATTAGAAAAGTAGCCCAATAAGTCATAAAAGTACCTAAACAATTCCCGAAGGTACCTAAAGAAGTAAAGAAATTAGAAAAAGCTGTCATAAAATAACTTAAAAATGCCAACAAAGGACACAACGAAGTCATAAAAGTACACAAAGAAGTGATTAAAGTACCCTAATAAGTCATGAAAGTACATAAAGAAGTCACAAAAGTACGTAAATATATCAAAAAAGTGCCCAATAAGGCATCAAAGTACTTAAAGAAATCACAAAAGTATTTTAAAAAATCACAAATGTACCTAAGTAAGTCGTGGAAGCACATAAAGGGGCCACGACAGTATTTAAAGAATCCACAAAAGTACTTAAATAAACCACAAAAATGCCCAAATATGTCATGAAAGTACTTAAAGAAGTCACAAACGCACTTGGATGAGTCACGAAAACACTCTCAAAATTCACGTAAGAACCTATGTAAGCCGCGAAGATACTTTTTGGAATCACAAATCCGCTTGATGAAGCCGCGAAAGTAGTCGTTGAAGCATTTAGTTGAAGTCTCGAAAGATCTTGTCGAAGTCACGAAAGTACTTCTTAAAGCCGCAAAAATGCTTGTTGAAGTCACGAAAGTTCTGGCAGAAGTCGCGAAAGTACTATTAGTTGGAGTCTCGAAAGTACGTTTAGAAGTCACGAAAGGACTCCAAATAAGTCTTACAAGCAGATACCTGAAGAAACACTTAAAGAAATCACGAAAATACCAAAACAATTGATGAAGTACTTCAAACAGTAAGGAAAGGACTTACAAAAACAGCGAAAGTACTTCAATACATTACAAAAGTAACCGTCTAAGTCATAAAAGTACACTAGAAAGTCACAAAAGCAGCAAATAAGTCATGAAAGTACCAAATTAGCCATAAAAGTACTAAATAAGTCATAAAAGGAACAAATGAACCATAAAAGTACCGCATAAGTCATAAACGTACCAAGTAAGTCATAAAAGTGCCAAGTCAGTCATAAAAGTACCAAATAAGTCATGAAAGTACAAAAAGAAATCATGACAGAACCTAAAGTGCCGTGAAAGTATCAAAAGAAGCCGTGAAAGTACCCAGAGAAATCATTAAAGTACCCAAATAAGTCATTAAATTACATAATAAAGTCACAAAAGTATTGAAATCAATCACAAAAGTAATGAAAGTACTTCAAGAAATCACGAAAGTACCCAAAGAATTCGTGAAAGTACATAAAGGAGCCACTAAAGCATTTAAAGAAGTCACGAAAGTACCTTAATAAATCACAAAAGTGCCCGAATAAGCCGTGAAAGTATTTAAAGAAATTACGAAAGTACCCAAGTGAGTCATGAAATTACTCAAAAAAGTCATGAAAGTACTGAAAGAAATCACTAAAGTACTTATCGAAATCAATAAAGTACTTCAATAATCACGAAAACACCCAAATAAGTGATTAAAGTACTCAATGAAGGCATGAAAGTAATTAAAGAAGTGACGAAAGTACTTACAGAAGTAACGACAGCACCCAAAAAAGTCTTAAAAGTAACAAAAGAATTCATGAAAGTACTTAAATAAGTCACGGAAGTACTTACAGAAATAACGGAAGTACCCAAAAAAAGCCATAAAAGTACCCAAAGAAGTCATGAAAGTACTTAAAGAAGTCACAAAAGTGTCCGGATAAGCCATGAAAGTACTTAAAGAAATTACGAAAGTACCCAAATAAGTCATGAAATTACTCAAAGAGGTCATGAAAGTACTGAAAGAAATCACGAAAGTACTTATCGAAATCATTAAAGTACTTCAATAATCACGAAAACACCCAAATAAGTGACTAAGTACTCAATGAAGGCATGAAAGTAATTAAAGAAGTGACGAAAGTACTTACAGAAGTAACGACAGTACCCAAAAAAGTCTTAAAAGTGCCAAAAGGATGCATGAAAGTACTTGAATAGGTTACGGAAGTACTTATAGAAGTAACGGAAGTATCCAAAAAAAAAGTCCTAAAAGTACCAAAATAAGTCATGAAAGTACTTAAAAAAGTCACTAAAGTACCCAAAACAATCATAAAAGTACCCAAAGATTCCGAAATAAATAGAAACAAAATTTTAAGTTATAATCCAGAAAGTGGGGGTGAGACGCCTATCTGGTACAGCTTTCTTATCCAATTGGCGCAATCCATTTAATCCCTCCTTTTTCTCTGTTACATTTCTGCTATAGCGAACAATGTCGATTTACCATCGAAACCAATTTAGGTCAAAGCTTTATTAGAATCAGCCAGCCGGCCGCTAACGAGTAGCATCGACTTCCTAGCATGACCCTTATGTCAATTTGATTTCCTATCGTACTCGGTAAAGACATTCTATTGATTGCCTATTGGTTTCTTCGATAGTTTAACTTCCAAGAAGCTCTCACTTCTTTAATCTCAACCTAAAAGTTTGGTGGGACTGACCCACTTCCCAAATTTTATTTAAATCGAAAATCGCTTCAGTTTATTTGTATAATTGGATCAATCAGATTGGTTTATTATTGAATTGAATTAATTTTTGGCCGAGAGAGAATATCCATAAAAGGCCTCACAGGCCAAAATAATTTAAAAGCAGGAGAAATAAGAAGTTAAACGAATTTTTAAACCTATAGTTGAATTTTTAAAAGAAGAGATGAATTTACGAATAAAAAAAAAAGAATTATCAACAAAGATGTTAATCGTAGACATTTTAACCCAAATAGATTTTAATTTTAAATTTAAAAAAGTTTTGTTAATAGCAGCAGACAAATTAGCGACAGGTTAGTTACATTTTCTACCAAGAATTATTTTTAAGTTAAGGAAGAAAAATAATTGCAAACAAGTTGTTCAATTTTCAAGCTAATAATACTTTTTTTTTATTTTAAATATTTTATGGAAAAATATTTTATTTTTCTACTTAAAACGCCGAGTTTAAAAAAAATTTTAAGTTTAATCAAGGAGTTGAATATTCTAATAAAGTGATGAATCCTTAACCAGCGCATTTTTTTCAATTGAAAAATATAAATTCTCAATGAAAAATGCAATGAACGATATTTCAATAATTTTTTATTGAAATTTAATTTTAATTTTAATTTTAATTTTAAACTTTAATTTTAAACTTTAATTTTAAACTTTAATTTTAAACTTTAATTTTAATCAAATTGTTCAATTTTTAAGCTAAAAAGACGAATTAAAAAAAATTTGCATTTCGAATACAAAAATATGAAATTTTAACGAAAAAGATCATTTTTTAATGAAAACTTAAATTTTTAACCAAGCTGATCAATTTTTAACAACCAGACGAATTTTTAACAAAATACGTGAATTTTCTAACAAATTGTTACGTTTTAAATATAAAACAAAAACTAAAGCTGAATTTTTTACCGAAATAGTTGAATTTTAGCCAAGAAGATTCTTGTTCGACCTAAAATAGAATAATAAAATTTTTAAAAAAATTTCAAAACAGAAAAAAATTATTTTTTAATAAAACAGTTTAATTTGCAACCAAAGTTGTTTAGTTTTAAATAAATTCCTGTAAGGTAACGCAGGGCATTGCCTGTTAAAAATTTCATTTTTAACAAAAAGGATTAAATTTAAGCCACACGACTTAAATATTCGAATAAAATGTTGAATTTTCAACTAGAGTTTAATTGCAAACCAAAAAGATGAATTGTTTAATAACATTGTTAAATTTTCAAATAATGAATTAAATTCTCAACTAAATTATATAATAAATTTTTAACAAAAAAGTTGAATTTTCAATTAAATAATAACATTTTTTGCCAAAAAATATTATTTCTCAACTAAAAATATAATTCTTTCCAATGAAAAAGAATTAACTCACTAGCAAAAAGTTTCATTTTCAAAAAAAAAAGCTTTTTCAAACCCGAAAAGAAAAAAAAAAATTCAAACAAATTTCAAGCTAAAAATATAAGTTGTGAACGTAAATGTTGAATTTCCAGTTTGAAAAAATGAATTGCCAATAAAACAGTTTAATTTTCAGCCAAAAAGTGACTTTTTAAAGCAAAATGATTAAATTTTCTAAAAAAAAATTAAATGTTCAACTAAACAGTGACATTTTTTCCGAAAAAAATTAATTCTTAACCAAAAATATAATAGTAGACCAAAAAATGGAATTTTCGACAAAAAAAATGTTGAAGCCAAGATAAAATTGACAAAAAAAATTGTAAGCTAAGAAGGTCAATTTTCAACATAACAGTTAAATATCTAACCCAAAAATATAAATTTTCTACAAAATAGTTGAATTTTCGACCCGAAAATAAGAGTTTTTAATAAACCTTGTATTGGGAATTTTCAATAAAATAAAGATTACTTTTTTGCGAAATAATTAGAACAAAGAATCCAATAAAAATGAATTTTCAAGACGAAAAGACGAATTAAAAAGAACTTTTATTTTGCAAATAAATAAATTTTCAATCAAAAATATAAATTCTTATCCAGAATGTAAATAGTAGACTTTTCAACCGAAAAGATTGAATCTAAAACCAAAAAAATTTCGACTTTTTGTTTCCTTATTACTTTTTACGAAGAAAACCTTAAAAGGGGAAAAGGGGGTAAGTAGGGTAAAAACTGTGAAGCCTGAAGTAAATAAATATGATCTATTTTAATTAATTTTTAATACCTTTATAACAAGAGGTTAGAAAACTGGAAATTTTTCATAAAAAATAACTTTAACTTTCATATGTAAATTTTCAGAAGGCTTTAAGCCAAAACTTTATAGAGCTTCCAAATTTACGGAGAAATTACCCAATTTTCTTAATAGATCAACAACTTATCAGGATTTTCAATGTCTCCTAAATACAACAGTATACACGCTAGTAAGCATCGTTTGAAACTTGTTCAACAGCGGGCTTTGACCTTTGATCTATTTTCAGCATTGGCTCGACACGATAGATTCAAACTCGTCATTTTTCCTTCTATCTCTTAGGGCGTATTTTAGACGGCATTGCTCAAGAGAACTAATATAAACGCATTATTTGCGTTCAGCTAATAGAAGAATAAAAATTGATTCAATTCAATGACAGGAATAAATTTTTAATTGATTGCTTCAATAGAAATTGAAAATGAACTGACTTTTTTGAACTTTAACTTTGAAAATAACTGAAAATTCCCATACAGGATCCTCAAAGAATTCTGGACATGAACCCTCAGGCAACTTGTACAAATCATCTTGATAGATCCTGTACTGGAATTTGGCGAAGGAACCTATACATGAACCTGATTATGAACTAATCCGTGAGGGTTCACTAGTGGCTTGGCTCTTTTGATAGTAAGTTCAATCTTCAAGGAAATAAAAGGATAGGAACTTTATAACTGTAAGCGAAATGCATTTTTTCAATCCCTTTCTATAAAGGAACCTATACGTACTTTTGTAAAGATCCCTATACTTGCTTTTGTAAAGAAACCTATACGTGATTTTGTAAAGAAACCTATACGTGCTTCTATAAAGGAACCTATACATTTTTCTGTAAAGGGAACCTACAGGTATTTCTGCGAAGAAACCTATACGTTTTTCTGTACAGGAAACAGCGCCTCAATTTACTTTGCAAAGGAACCAGTACAGGAACCTATGCTAGATAGCAGGATCATGTAACGTGTTCTTCCCCGAATTCCTGGACGGAAAGTGTCAAGTTTATATGTGCAGTATCGTGTTCAGGACCTTGTCCAGCAACATGTAGAGGATCCACCGAGGTACCTGTACAGGGATTTTCTGCTCGGCGGCAAAACTTTGTTTTAAAAAATGCCCTCATTTTTCCCTGATGAATTATTCTTTTTCCTGTACTATTAATATTCAAAAACAAGCATTTTAATCTTGCAAGATTAACTAGAATCCACCTAAAAACACAAATTTTTAAAAAAATTGTTGAATCCTTAACTAAGTAATAATAATTTTCAACGAAAAAATTCTATTTTCATCAAAAAAGATGAATTTATTACAAAACGAAATTAATTTTTAAACTTAAAAAACTAAAGATTTTTCAATCAAGAAAAATCAATTTTCAACTAGAAATGCAGCACGTAAATTAGAAGTTAAAATAAAGTTAATTTAAAATTTAAAAAAAACAACTATTTTTTATCAGAATTGTTGATTTGCCAACCAAACAAATAAATTTTCCAATATTTTTGCTTTTAAAGTAACATTGTGGCTTTTAACTTCAACTTGACTTTGAACTAAAAAGTTAAGTTTTCTACAAAATGGCTCGGTTAAAAAAAAATTAATAATCCATCAAAAAGAACGAATTTTTAACGATTATTGTAATACTGGATATTTCAATCAAAACAGATTTTAATTTTAAATAAAAAACAGTTAAACCCACATCAAAAAGGCACACTTTTAACAAAATAGTTAAATCCTTAAACAAATAAGATTAATTTACAACGAAAAAATTCCATTTTCATGAAAAAAGGATGACATTTTTACAAAACGAGACTAATTTTTAAACTAAAAAAAAACTATCTGAGAAAAATAGATGATTTTTCAGCGACAAAATATGAATTTTTTCTCACAAAAATATGAATTTTCAACACAAAAATATGAAATTTCAATAAACAGTTAATTTACTATTAAAAGTCCGTGGTACAGTTCTCCCAAGAGCGTAAGTGAGAAAAGGGAATGTGTGGGGAAATGAGCAAGAGAAAGTTTGGGAAATGAGAAAGAGAAAGTTGGGAAAATAAGGAGTTGGGGTATAAATGAAATGAGGGGAAATAAGGTAAGGGGAAGTAGGCGCGAGGGGAATAAGAAGAGGGAAAATAGGAGTGTGAGTAAAAATATGAGGGAGGAAATGAGGGAAATTAGGAAATGAGGGGTTTCGGTGTAGGGGAAATTAGGGGAAATAAGGTGAGTGGAAGTAGGGGCTTTAGGGTAAATCAGAAGAGGGGAACTGGGAATTTGAGTAAAAATATAAGAGACAAAAATGAGGGAAATTAGGAAATGAGGAAGAGGAAGCTAGGAAAATTAGGTGTTTTTGTGTAGGGGGAATTAGGGGAAATAAGGTGACTGGAAGTAACGGCTTGAGGGGAAATAGGAAGAGGGGAAATAGGAGTGTAAGAAAAAATATGAGTGGGAAATGAAGTAGAGTAAGTTAGGGAAAGGAGGGGTATGGCCCCAGGGGAAATTATGCAAAATAATAGGTGTGGGCTTAAGGAAAATTATGTAAAATAAGAGGTGTGGGCGCAGGGGAAGTTATGGGAAATAAGGTGTAGAGAAGAAGGGACACGAGTGGAAATTAGCAAAGGGGAAATAGGAGTATGAGGGGGAGTATCGGGGTTAGAGAGAAGAGGAATTATGGGTAAGAAGGCGAAGGGAAATGAGGTAAATATTCGGCGTGCAATAAGGGAAAATGAATGAGGGGAAGGCATAACAATTGAGAAAAAAAATCAGGGAAATTCGAAGAAACTAGGAGAAGGGAAAGTACCAGAAAAGGAGCATAGGTGGAGTAGGGAAAATAAGGGAATATAAGATAATAGGAATTAAGGGTAAATGGGGGGAGAGTAAGTAGAGGAAGAAAGTGAAAATTATCAAAGGAAAGTGATGAGAAGTTAGAAAAATGATTGGAAGAGAGAGAGAGAGACTGGCTGGTGAGAAAATTGAAGGTAGGGCTAGTAGAGTAATTCTGGTGAAAAGGGAAGGGAATTCCAAAAAATGTAGACTAGGGAAGGGAAGTAGGGAAAATGCGGCCCGCTAATTTAACTAATCTTTCAAGGTCATTTACGATCTAAAAGATTCTCAGTCAATCACGATCTAAAAGATTCCCAGTCTTTCACGATCTAAAAGATTCCCAGTCTTTCACGATCTAAAAGATTCCCGGTCATTCACGATCTAAAAGATTCCCGGTCATCAACGATCTACAAGATTCCCGGTCATCAACGATCTACAAGATTCCCGGTCATTCACGATCTAAAAGATCCCGGTCTTTCACGATCTAAAAGATTCCCGGTCATTCACGATCTAAAAGATTCCCGGTCATTCACGATCTAAAAGATTCCCGATCATTTCCAGGTTTCCAGGACGAGTCAACAACTACACTAATGCACTATTTTTCAAGAAACTGATACAATACAGTTAGGGAGTACTTGGAAAACTGAAATTGGTACTTACCGTCATCGTTAATTTCAAGATTCGTATAACTATCCCAATGCAGTATTGGGTCGTGGTGTGCCGAGGCGTGAGGCACCGCAGGAGTTGGAGCCGGAATTGGACCATATAGACGCCTGGAGTCGGTCGCAAAATAGAGCGAAACTACGTTGTCTGCAGGACACCTTGGATCATCGCAAGCAACGTCTAGTTCCGAACGGGGAAATGAGACGACATTTTCCGTGATAACGCATGTGTGGAACTGGAAATAAAATGCATTCACTGGATCAAGAAATTAATCTTTAATTAAAAATCAGTAGCCTGAATTAGAACGCTCTTAAGCAATACCCATTTATGGGTATCCTGATTCGGAATCAAATTCATATTTCGATCCTTCGCAAAAAAATTATAATCGATTCTTATAGTCCTATTAATCGCTCAAGTCGAAATCGTAAAATGAATTCAAGCGTGGCGCAATTAAGGCAGCAGATTAGAACCAACAAATCTGATGCTGACGTAAGCATGAGAAAATGTAAACTGCAAGTTTTTCTTAATTGGACTTGGAATATCGAACAGAATGAAATGGGAAATGAGATTTTAATAGTTTGATTTGAAATTCCTTAAAATCTTTAAATTCGCCGAATTCACTGAATATTCTTTGAGTTATCTGAAATCCTTGAAATCTGCGAATTCCTTGAATTCCCGAAATTCTTTAAATTCTTAAATTATTTCAATATCCTTAATTATATAAATATTCGAAATTCCCTAAATTCCCTGAATACCTTGAATATTCTATAGTTCCGAAATTCCGTGAATTTTCGCAACATGTAGAACTTGAACATATCCACTTCCATGAATTCCTGAAATCTCTCTGAATTTCTGAAAATGAATACTCGGGAATTTCGGAATTTATTGCTTTTTCGGAATGAGCTGCAGCCCTTGAATATTTAGAATTTGCAGTCATCCTGGAATATTCTACATTTCTTGAAGTACCCAAAATCCTTGAATATTCTAAATTCCATGAAATTGCTAGAATATACTGTATCCGTGAAATTCAAGGAATTCCCAGCATAACCTGAAATTCTCGTAATTTTTGAAAATCTTCGAAATCGTTACGATATCTGAAATTCTTTATTTCTCTAAATTATCTGAAATCCTTGAATATTCAGAATCTCGTAAATTTGTAGAATATTCTACATTCCTAAAATTCGTTATATTTCTAAATTCCTATGAATTCCTCTAAAGTCCTCTGAACTCCTTCGAATTCCTCTGAATTCTTTGAATTGCTTCGAATTCCTCTGTATTCTTTGAATTCCTCTGCGATTCCTCCAAATTCCTTTGAATTCTTCTGAATTCCTCTAAAATGCGCTTAATTACTCTACAGTCCTCTGAATTCCTTTGAATTCTTCTGGATTACTCTGAATTCCTTTGAATTCCTCGAAAAATTTTCTAAATTCCTCTGAATTCTCCTTAATTCAGGGAATTGTCAAGCTTTAGCAAATTTCACGAATTCAGGGCATTTAAGGACGCATTTAACGAAGTGAGATGATTGCGGGGATTCCACGAATTCAAGGAATCCAGACAATCTAGATAATTTGCAGGATTTCAAGGAATTCTATAGATTCCCAAATTATGGACCAAATTGGCCATACTTCGATTCTACTTTCCTAGTTTATGCTTACAAATATATTCTATAAAAATAAAAATCTATAAAAATATATTATACTTTTTGGATATTAAATAGCCTAAAATCTCTGAAGTCCTTGAAATCTGTGAAATCCTTCAATTCTTTAAAATCCTTAAATGCTCTATAGTCATCTGAATTTTTCTGAATTCCTCTAAATTCCTCTGAATTCCTCTGAATTCCTCTAAATTTCTCGGAATTCCCTTGAAATCCTCTGCCTTCCTCCGAATTCCTTTGAATTATTCTGAATTCCTCTGAATTCCTTTGAATTCCTCTAAATTCTTCTGAATTCTTCTGAATTTCTCTAAATTCTCCTCAATTCAGGGAATTGTCAGGCTTCAGGAAATTCCGCGAATTCAGGAAATTCCACGAAGTCAGAGAATTACACGCATTTAAGAGTCAGATGCTTGTGGGGATTCCACGAATTCAACGAATTAAGTTAATCTAGATAATTTGCATGATTTCAAAGAATTCTAAGGATTTCCAAATTATTGACGAAATTGGTCACACTTTGAATCACCTTTCCTAGTTTACTCTTAAAAATATGTTCACCTTGTGGTCAATCCCTTCAGGGGAAAAGTAGGGGGGGGGGGGGGGTTTCTTCAGCAGAATGCCAAATTAATATTCCTAATTTTATGATTAAATCGTAAAATATTATAGAAGTCAGGTAAAGTTGAAAAAAATCTCGCTGGAAAAGAAAGTTGGTTGACGATCTAGAAAATACCTCGCAGGCAACGAAAGAGCATTGACGATAAAACTTGCAAAACAAATTTTCTAAAAAAAAGACTCGACCTTTTTTAACGAAATATTTTAAGCATACATAAGGGCCACGAGTGATTTGACATGAAATTATTTTTTAAAGACCCGTGAAAAAATGTTCGGTGCCGGTAATTTTGTTTTTGCCGGTACCGGTTTTGTATAGAGAATCTTTTTCTTGCTGAAAAAAGAAGGAAGGGAAAAGAGCCTTACCTGAAGAGAGAACATAACTTCCCGGCTCTGCTTGGAGTACACTCTATGGTAGCACTTGACAAGGATGTCTCCTCTCAAACGCAGACCGCCGAGATTCACAGTAAATTCTCGGGCGTTCGTTACGGAATAAAGGTCGGAGGTGTAAACTGGCGTGAGACCCTCGTACACCTTCAGGAAAGCTCGACATCCTGTAGGTTCGAAAAGAGGGACACCCAAAACGGTCAGATGAGTTAGATAAAGTGGTGATGGGCTGATGCGCAGGGATCCAGAAAGCAGTCCACTGAAGTACTCAACGTACCTGTAAATAAACAATTTTTAAGAATTACAAAACAAAAAGTAGTAAGGGTTCATCCCTTTTACGACCCTGAATTTGTTGACAAAATAATAATTAGGAATTGAGAGTGGTAAATTTATAATCCTTTGAATTCTTCTGAATTCCTCTAAATTACTCTGAATTCCTTTAAAGTCCTCTGAATACCTCTAAATTCTTCTGAATTCCTCTGAATTCTCCTTAATTCAGGGAGTTGGAGGGCCTCAGGAAATTGCACGAATTCAGGGAATTATACGCATTTGTATAAACAATTTTTAAGAATTAGAAACAAAAAGTAGTAAGGGTTCATCCCTTTAACGACCCTAAATTTTTGGACAAAATAATAATTAGGAATTGTGAGTGGTAAATTTATGATCCTTTGAATTCTTGTGAATTCCTCGAAATTACTCTGAATTCCCCTAAAGTCATGTAAATTCCTCTGAATTCCTTTTAATTCCTCGAAATTCTTCTGAACTCCTCTGAATTCTCCTTAATTCAGGGAATTGGAGGGCCTCAGGAAATTCCAAGAATTGAGGGAATTACACGCATTTATAAAAACAATTTTTAAGGATTAGAAACAAAAAGTAGTAAGGGTCCATACCTTTTACGACCCTAAATTTATTGACAAAATAATAATTAGGAATTGAGAGTCTTAAATTTATGATCCTTTGAATTCTTCTGAAATACTGTAAATTATACTGAACTTCTCTGAAGTCCTCTGAATTCCCCTAAAGACCTCTGAATTCCTCTGAATTCCTCTAAATTCTCCTTAATTCAGCGAATTGGAGGGCTTCAGGAAATTCCACAAATTCAGGGAATAACACGCATTTATATAAACAATTTTAAAGGATTAGAAACAAAAAGTAGTGAGGGTTCATCTCTTTTACGACCCTAAAGTTTTTGGTTTTCTAGCATTAGAAATTCTAACAATATAAAAATCAATAAGTTATCAAATCTTTGAATATTAGGAGCTTAAACAATTTTTCGGACAATAATTAATTGTTTTTAATATACAAAATAAGAATTAGGAATTGACAGCAGTAAATTTATGATCCTTTAAATTCTTCTGAATTCCTCTAAATTATACTGAATTTCTCTAAAGTCTTCTGAATTCCCCTAAAGTCCTCTGAATTCCTCTTAAATCCTTTGAATTCCTCTAAATTCTTCTGAATTCCTCTTAATTCTCCTTAATTCAGAAAATTGGAGGGCTTCAGGAAATTCCACGAATTCAGGAAATTACACGCATTTATATAAACAATTGTTAAGAATTAGAAACAAAAAGTAGTAAGGGTCCATCCCTTTTACGACCCTACATTTTTTTATTTCCTAACATTAAAAATTCTAACAATTTAAAAATCAATAAGTAATCAACTCTTTGAATATTAGGAGCTTCTACCATTTTTCGCACAATAATTAATTGTTTCTAATTAAAAAATAATAATTAGAAATTGACAGCGGTAAATTTATGATCTTTTGAATTCTTTTGAATTCCTCTAAATTACTCTGAATTCCTTTGAATTCCTTGAAATTCTTCTGAATTCCTTTGAATTCCTCGAAATTCTTCTGAATCCCTCTGAATTGTCCTTAATGCAGGGAATTGGAGGGCCTAAGAAAATTCCAAGAATTCAGGAAATTACACGCATTTATATGAACAATTTTGAGGAATTAGAAACAAGAAATAGTAAGGGTCTATCCCTTTTACGACCCTAAATTTTTTTATTTTCTAACATTAAAAATTCAAACAATTTAAAAATCAATAAGTAATCAAATCTTTGAATAGCAGGAGCTTCAACCATTTTTCGAACAATAATTAATTGTTTCTAATTTTAAAATAATAATTACGAATTGAGAGCGGTAAATTTATGATTTTTTTAATTCTTCTGAATTCCTCTAAATTACTCTGAATACCTCTGAATTCCTTTGAATTCCTCGTAATTCTTCTGAATTCCTCTGAATTCTCATTAATTCAGAAAATTGGAGGGCCTCAGAAAATTGGAGGGCCTCAGAAAATTCCACGAATTCAGAAAATTACACGTATTTATACAAACAATTTTTAGGAATTAGAAACAAAAAGTAGTAAGGGTTTATCCCTTTTACGACCCTAAATTTTTTGGTTTTCTAACATTAGAAATTCTAACAATAAAGAAATCAATAAGTAATCAAATCTTTGAATATTAGGAGCTTCAACAATTTTTCGCACAATAATTATTTGTTTCTAATTTAAAAATAATACTTAGGAATTGAAAGCGGTAAATTTATGCTCCTTTGAATTCTTTTGAATTCCTCTAAATTACTCTAAATTCCTCTGAATTCCTTTGAATTCTTCTGATTTCCTCCGAATTCTCCTTAATTCCTCCAAATTCTCCTTAATTCAGGGAATAAAAATCCGAACATTTTCAGGTATCACATTGTAAATAAAATACCAAGTTTTTTAAGATTCAAACTTTTTAAATCGCCTTATTTCCATTTTAAATGCTTATTTTAAAAATATTTTTATTTCCGAGGCTTAAATTTGACAAATTATTTTCTAAATTTTTCATTGTTTCTAATTTTTTCTTGGGGTATTTATTTCAAAATTGGTTAATTACAAATCCGTTTAAAAAATTATGTAAATATCAAGTTTTCCATGCGACACTCTCCCTCCTCCTCCTCCTCCTCTTCCACCTCCTCATCATCCTCCTCATCATCCTCCTCCTCCTCATCTACATCCTCCGCTACCTTGGATGTAGACGAAGTGAAAAATTTATGAATCAAGTTCTAGATTACTATTATAAATAATAAATTACAATAATCATAATTTTTTTATAAATAATAAATTGTAAAAATGAATTTTACGCAATATTTCCGTTTCCTTATTTATAGACTCTTCTATTTGGCTGGATAACAAAAGAGAGAAAGAGAGAAATACAATAACGTATTCCACTGCACGTAAAACGTGTACTCATTTCTTATCTGCTTTGGCTAGAACTATGACGTCCAACATAAACATTTTACAGACCATTTCTATCGGATGTTTCCTCTTTTCACCCATAACCTTCCTAACTTTTTTTCTTTTTAATGATAATAATTTGTACAGGCGGAATCAGAATTAAGATTAAATTATCAATATTGGAATTGTGCGATTAAACTCGAAGCTTATGAGAAATATTTATCGTGGGCGGAGAAAAATATATGTTCAAACGTAGATGTTTGAAATAAAAATTATTACAAATAAATAAAAATTATTACAAATAAATAAAAATAGTTTTATGTTGTTAAACTCAAAACTTCCGAGATGATAGACTAAAGGAGAAGACGTGCGATTGCAGGAGAACGTCATCCCTCTAGCGGCG
This sequence comes from Druon quercuslanigerum, assembly GCA_010014905.2. Taxonomy (NCBI): domain Eukaryota; kingdom Metazoa; phylum Arthropoda; class Insecta; order Hymenoptera; family Cynipidae; genus Druon; species Druon quercuslanigerum. Next base: position 24,384 of record JAAAKG020172079.1, read on the forward strand.
ACCTGAAGAAGCTTATTGAAAATTTCGGGGCGTTTAACGGCCGCTAGGCAGCGCTAATTGATCTGGTCCAAATTCCGAAAAAATTCAAATTTGATACACTCAAAATAGCTTTTATTAAATAAATTAATAAAAAAATTATCGTTTACAATTTCACAAGTAAAGAATTTTTTTTATAGTGAAAGAACATTCCAAAGTACATTTTCAACAAAATTTATCAATTTCCAGCTATAGACATAAATTGTTAACTAAGAAATTTAAGTTTTAAGAGAAAATGGAATAGTTTAATTTTCAAAAAAAATTTAAGAAAATAGTTAAATTTTCAACGAAAGAAATTAAATTTTTAAAAAATAATAACCTGCCACAAAAAACGAATTTCCAAGAAAATGCGTGAATTTTCAAACACATTGTTAAAGTTTTGAATAAGAAATATAAATTTTAAACAAAAACGAAGTAAATTACATTTCAGTTTAAAAAATTAAATTTGAAAAAAAATTTCGACAAATTAGGTCAATTTTCAACGAAAAGAACTGAATTTTCAAACAAAAAGATGAATTTTGAACCAAATAGGGGAAGTTTCATATAAAAGAAGTAAAATTTAAAAAAAAATGAAATTTCATAAAAATTGCTAAATTTCTATGCATAGACACGAATTTTTATCTAAGAAACTAAATTTTTATACAAAAAAGGAATAGTTTAGTTTTTAACTAAAAACTTAAAATACGTGAATTTCCAACCACATTGTTGAATTTTCAACTAAAAAAGATAAATTTTTAACGAAAATGGAATATAATTAAATTTTCAGCAATAAAATTATTTTTAATAATACATTTTACAAAAATTGCTCAATTTTCCATTGGAGCATGAATTTTCGACTAAAAACATTACTTTTGTACTAGAAATGAAATCATTTAGTTTTTAAGATCAAAAAATAGAGTTTTCAATCGAGTATTTTTTAACCAAATATACGAATTTTAAAACCAAAATAAATAAATTTGCAACTAAAAAATATAAATAAAAAAATAAGAGATAAATATTCCGTTAAAAATTAATTCAACCATTTTTAAACAAAAAAGATAAATTTCTGATAAAATACATGAATTTGTATTTATATAGTTGATTTTTAACTAAAAAAGATCAATTTTTAACCAAAAATTACATAAATTAATTTTGAGTTTAAAAAATTAATTTTGAATAAAAAAAGCAGTTTCGAAGAAATAATTATATTTTCAATCAAACTAAAGGAATTTTCATCCAAGAAGATAATTTTTTAAACAAGAAGAATAATTTTGGACCCAAAAAGATTAATTTTTAGCCACATAATTAATTTTTCAATTTAAAAAGTCAAATTTGTAACCAAAAGTGAAATACTTTAATTTTCAGTTGATTAATTTTTATATAAAAAAAAAAGAATTTTTACCTAAAGAGTTAAATTTTCAACAAAAGAAGTGTAGCTTTAATAAACAAATGAATTTGAATGTAACATGTAACAATTTTTTAAATAGAAAAAATAATTTCAAACCCAACAAAAACAATTTTGGAAAGAAACAGTTGAAGAAAGAGAGAAACATTTTCAACGAATAAAATAAATCATTAACAAAATATTTAAACTTTCGACAAAGTAGTTGAAACCAAATTGTTGAATTTTTAAACAAAATAGACGACTTTTTTACAAAACTGTTAGATTTTTATTCCGAAAATATGTCATTTTTTTGTTTTTACAATAGAAAATAGAAAAGTTTGTGAACTTGCATAGTGAAACGACCTTTCAGTGAACAATAATTTTATATGAAAAAAAAATGGCCGAACTAAAGTATTAAATTTTTTATTTTCGAACTAAATAACTGACTTTTTTGCTTTGATTTGTAAATAAAATAATAATTTTTATCACAAATTTTTTATTAAAAAGATATTTTTCATTTACGAAATTCGAAATTTCGCTGAAAGTTGTCTGGATAAAGTTAAATAATTAATAAAAGTTAACAAAAAAAGAATTTGCAGCAAATACAGATTTTTCAGCTAAAAAAGAGAAAATTCATATAAATTGCTCAACAGTAAGTTCAAAAGACACATTTTCGTACAAAACAGTCGAATTTTCAACTCTAAAATATGCACTTTCCACACAAAAAGTTCATATTCAAACATACAGTTGCATTTTAAATAAAAAAGACGAAATTTGAAACCTAACGATTACTTTAAAAAACGACGGGTTTGTAACAACAAAAAAACCAATTCTTTTCTCAACGAATAATGCAAGAACTATGTTTCCAATTAGAAATATTAATTTTACTCCAAAGAAACAACCGAATTTTCAGCCAAATAATTTAATTTTTAACGACAAAGATGAATCTTTACTCTAATTACAAATATTTCTAAATATTTTACATATTTATATACAATATCCAAGTTTTCTTTAAGTAGAGTACAAAATTATTCGGCCTTCGTTCACACTAATGGCTGCAACGCTGCAGCAACGTAACATGGTAGACGCTATGTAGTAGTAGGTTATGGTTTTCCCATAGCAGCGTATGGAACTCTCGCACAGTTATGGGAAATTTTCAAGCAACCAATGAAAAATCTCCATACTTGTATGGGATATTGAAAAGTACGGAAGAAAAGCCATACTATCGTATGGGAAACATACAATTATTTCTTACAGTGTACTGTTATTGCAGTAGTACACGTTGGCCAAGTTCCGACCCGGCGAGACCTATTCAAATTTTAATATCCACATTACTAAAATTGAATGGGTCTCATTAAAAGAATTATTTACAATGCTGACCAAATTATCCTTATAAGAATTGTAGTCTCAGTAGAAAAACCTTTGAAGCAAGCCCGGCAGCCAGTCATTTTTCCGATGGTTCCAGTGATCGAAAATTAAAATAGCGAATATCAGATTACCGAAATTTATTT